>JAANDH010001454.1:0-28481 GCA_011799765.1 Nymphaea thermarum
TCCCCTTTACAATAAAAAAGGTAAAAAACAGAAAAAGGGAAAAAGAAATAGAAATAAAATAAAATAAACTACATAAACACCTATGCATACATATATATATATTTATATATACAAATCATACATGAAACTAAATGTATGACAGTACATATGAAATGTATATATGTATACTTACATGATGTCTAGTCCTTAATTTCTAACAGTAGATTGGTGGAGGTCCTTCAAGACTTCTAAAAACTTCTCATATGTTATCCCTTACCATTCACTATATACTTAGATATATGCACCTCCTTGTCTGTTAAAAGACTGTTTCTTGACACTTGTATAACTGATAAGAATGAATTGTGTCGGATCTTTTAGACCAGATTCTTGGAAATTGTTCAAGTTTGTAGCTTTCTTCAACTTGCATGCTTTGCCTTCAAGATCAATGGCCTTCAACCATGCAGAGATGCGTAAACTTGTTATAATTCCTAGGAAGGAAGCATTTTAGCCTTGTGAGGAGTACCAAAGAAACTAAGCTTATGAGAATTCTTATGGATCTTAACAATTGTGGTGAAAGTTATCTGGTTTCCATGTCATCAAAGCTTGTTTACATGTGAATCAAGCTTGTTAGCGCAACCTGTTCCTACAGGGCACAATTGTTTTCATGCCGTCCCCACTTGGGTTTGCTTTTCAAAAGTCCATTCTTCTAACATTTTCACTCCTATGCTGAGCAAAACTTGCACAATGTTTGGAATAATTCATCTGGAAAGCCTGTCAGTTCCACATAGTACTCGTATATTTAAGACTTTCTTGTGTTCAAGAAACAGTTTAAAGGAGCTATGTAACGTGGAAGCATCAGAGGGGTCATCATACCCATATTCATCCATAAAACATTTCCTTTCCATACAGTAGTCTATGTACAGGACTTATTCATGTTCGATAAGTGGGGAAAGGAACTATCAACGATGTGACATGGAAGCTTATAGAAGAAGTTGTCATCATACTCATATTAGCATGGTCTAACAAATGGTACATGCACTTGCAGCAATCACAAGCATGGTCCAACAAATAGCACATGCAATTGCAGCAATCCACATGACCAAGATGTGTTGTATGTTATGAAATGTCAAATTTGAGGTGCTTTGTCTAGGGAGATTTCAAGCAGTTTACACTTTTTCTCCTTGTTTTTCACTCAATCGTGAATTTGGCAAAGAAACAGAGCTGAGGTTGTTCCTTATCCATCTAGCATCTAAGTGTCTAGCACATATCCTCTTCTGATTGCAGAAAAAGACTTCTAAACAAGGAAAACACCCATTACTGTAAGACCTTTATTAGATAAATTATAAAATAACATGGCACAAGTCTGAACTAGGAAAAAAATGCTTGGAACTACATGCCTTGGAGGTGTCGAAAGTTGTTTGGGTGATACATAGATCTGGTACTCTCTCTCTCTCTCTCTCTCTCTCTATATATATATATATATATATATATATATATATATATATATATATATATATATATATATATATATATATATATATATATATATATATATATATATATATATATATATATATATATATATATATCCTCCAAGGCATGTAGTTCCAAGCATTTTTTTCCTAGTTCAGACTTGTGCCATGTTATTTTATAATTTATTTAATAAAGGTCTTACAGTAATGGGTGTTTTCCTTGTTTAGAAGTCTTTTTCTGCAATCAGAAGAGGATGCCTCATATAACACCAATGTTTGATAGTTAAGCAAATAATGGTTCGTAAGGGATAACCAATGGTTGACATATCTATACATGCCATGGTTCACAACAGCTAAGCAATGGTGGAGACATCTATATGCATCATTGTCCCTATCAGATAACCAATGATGGAAACATCGATATGCATCATGGTTCATTCATCTGCTCTTTTCGTTGGAAAGTGTGACAGTTGTCCCCTAATTGACGACTTGTCATGTAACCCAAGGAGAAGCTGCTTATGAACACTTTTGCTTCTTGATCAGCCCTAGCTGTCTCTTGAAGCAATTTAAGTATGGAAACCTTCAACTTCTTGAATCGATCTTAAGTGTTCCTCGTTAATTTGATGGTTGTTTGTCATTGTGGCAATGCTTCAGACCCAGTTCCTTTTTTTTTGGTTGCATAAGCAGGTTATTGGATTTTGTGGGAAAGTAGAATTGCGAGAAGTGCTGAAACTTGCCTTGAAGGAGAGACTACCAAAGACGATCGCTTCATTGTGTCAAACACATGGATATCATTCAACATCAGCTACCAAGCTCTTTATCATCACAGATCGTCCGTCAAGTCAAGGTATGTGCTTTGGAAGACTCCATTCACATCACAGCAAAGTTCTGTGAGCTTGACTCTGGCTTTTCACGTCAACATTTTTTCTCAGGTGCGTTTTAAGCATTTGTCTGTTGGCATATTTTGGGTGTAAAAGGGGAGTCTATCGTGATTGTTTTGATGTTGTGTTTGGGTGAAAGGAGAGTCTATCATGATTATTGTGATGTTGTGCCTGGTATGATATCAAATCATAGAAGGTATTATGTCTTGTAGTGGATTGAACTTTGATGTAATCATCTGGTTCCCCTCCCAACTTTGATGGATAATTCGGTGTGATGTATTAATAAAAGATTTACATTTACAGGTGAGCAAGATGATTAAGATCCACAATTCAGGAAGGAGCTGAAACCCCTCCCTTTCCCCTTGCCTTGGATATTCAGGACTGTTTTACATTCATCTCAGTATGATGCTCCGCCCATGCGGCGTAGGAGTGTAGTGCCTATGGAAATCAAACAGTTTCAATCATTCTTGCACCACCAGCCTGATTAGCTGTGCTATATCCCTTAAGAGTCTACATTTTTGTAGTGGCTTCAGGTGACAGTCATAGTTGGACCTTATCTACTTCTTGTTACAAGGAACATTGGTGCAATTATGTCAGTTATCTAATCGTTAAATCTAGGAACAATATCTACAATTACACCATATTTCTAGAAACAAAGACATGACATTTTCAAAGTATATGTCCTAAAAACATGTATTTAAAGACAATATTCTTTTATTAATTATCTTTTTATGGATTTGAACTCCATTAATTCAAACAAAACCAAGCCTTAATGAAAATAGTGAACGTTTGACCTAGTCCAAATTGAGCCTTACATACTCCACTGATGAAATTTGATCATTTTGGACTGATTAGTATATGAAGGGCCAATCTGGCAATGAGAGTTGTAACAAACTGCTTTATGTATATTGTTGGTTTTCTATCATTATATGAATCTGTCATAGTGTTTGCGGCAAGTACATGAAATATTTTGTCATCATTGTCAAATGTCTCCGAAAGGCCCATGGTTGAACAAAAATAAGTTCAATTCTTGCAATAAACCATTCATTTCCTCCTTTTTTCTTTGGTTTGACCCAAGAAGAAACAATCCACAAAGGGGCACCAAAGCCCATCAAGGAATCATACGACTGAATGAAATAGAAACTTTATTGGGGGTGTTTGATGGTTTGGAATTTTGATTCAAAAATGAAAATTTCAGGATCATAATTCCTTTCCAAACTGGAATGGAATCAAAATTCTAGGTTTTAGTTTCTTAATTCTAGAAACAAAATACCTTGTTCTTTTAATAATTTCAATTTATTAAAAAAATGTGCATTTTGATTCTAAAACTCCATGATTCTGGATAGATAAAAAAGGAACAAGAGCTGTAAAGCAGCCTCACTCAAGAAGACAACAAGTCCTTCAAATAGCAAAGGGTTGAGGCTGTTCGAGAGCCTAACAGATAGAAAAGTAGCCGTTGGAGACTCCAATGTCCCCTACAAAGAATAAAATAGAAAAGTAAACTTCAATAGTCAAAATACAAAAATAAATAAAAAATATACATAAATCCTATGTACAAGTATATGTTCGTAGATATGTATATACAACTAAACAATAAATGTTGTACTTACAAGTATTTCCTAACATTCTTGTCATTTATTGTTCCCTAACACACTGTCTTGTGTTAGGAGCCTAACATATGCTCTGCCCTCTCCCCTTCTCTTGCCGCCATAACGAGCACCATATTTTTACTGGCAACTGCAAAATACAAGTTGTTTTTCTTTTAACTGTATTTGAAATGTTAGTTATAACAAAAAAAAAAAGAAAAAAGAAAAATGATTTTTCTTAATAAGAAATGATGAACAGTTATCAACTTAAAAGGACATAATAGGAAAGCACAAGCTTTCACTTCAGTATTTAGTATTTAGTGGAAGGCTCCTTTTTTGTAATCGTAAATAAAGTTAGAAGTGAACTTTGCGTAGAAATGATGCCTCCTATTTAGTGATGTCAATATATTCAATTTGGATTGAATATCCAACTCAACCATTCAAAAAAATCAGACAGAGAAAAAAATTTAATATCTGATTAAAAAATTGGGTCCGATTTGAATTTACAAAATAACATCTGATCGAATACAAATATGTATAAAATTCAGATCAGATTCTGATTCAAATCACATTTAGTTCTACAATAATATACTATATCCAATTTTCTTATATTTGAAAATCGGCTTGATTTGGTTTAAAATTCAGATTTGGATCCAGATATGAAAGTAAAAACTAAATTCAGATCAGACTCAAATTGTGAAAACGGATTTTGGTTTCGGCGTAACCTTTTTTTGTTGTTTATATTCGAGCCTAGATATCTAAAAAAACAAATATGATTAAAAGTATATATAATTTAAATTCGATCTATTGACATCTCTATTCCAATTCACCCAGTGAAAGCACATGACACGGGACGACCCTAACTTGCCTCTCATGCGAAAATCAAAAGATGAAACTCAAATTTTATTTTTGGAAAATCACAAAAAAGGAAAGAAAAAGAAGAACATGTATTTTGCCTAAAACCACTTTTTGACAAATTTCTTAACTCACGTTAAAGCTTGAAAAAAGACTTTTCGACACTAGAAAAAAGCTGGCTGCTTATTCTTCAACGTTGTTTACCAAATTATATTTTTAGCTTTTATGTCAGTTAAAAAGTAAGGATACAAATTAACAATGGAGAACAAGATTGCAGCTTCTTAAACAAAAGGTAGTAGCTTTTGCAAAGAAAAGCATAAAAGGTTATCGCTTATTCAAATTATGGTTAAATAGTGGCAGAAAAATGAACATTTCCCCAGTAAACAAAGGTTTCAAACCAAATCCGTGCCCATGATCCAAAAACTCTCGAGCCAAGCCCGACCCATTTCCAACCCTAGAGATAAACGCTGATTTGTGAAGCCATCGACGATCTGAGTAACTCACTGAATTCTCTTCGAGGCAATTCTCGTCATAGGAAGAACAGCAGCGACAGGAGGAAGAGGTATCGGTGAAGTTGTTTATCGTTTCTTGGATTTTGTGATGCTCTTTCTCTCTTGTTGTTTCGAATTGGTGTGGATCCGTCTCTCCTTTGCTTCGATCGCTCGTGATTCATGTTGTTTGGTGTAAATCTAGGGTTTATAGGTAGGGGTTAGGAATTCCAGCGTGTTTCTAGCGCTGATGGACCTTTGCTGGTATAGATTTCATGTTTTACGATCCTTCTGGTGTTGGAGATAGAGGATTAGGTTCTGTTTCTGAGATTCTTTGGTCGTTTACTGCAGAAGGTTGGCGCGTTTGAGGCTAAGACTTGTGTGATTTGGAGGCGACCAGCTGCAACTCTTCCTCTTCGTCCTCCCCCTTGTCAATTCCGGAGGCTTCTGTGAGCGGAGATTATCTCTCGCAAAAATCCGTCTGTGACCGGACCGGTATCCTTCCCTCTCTCTCATTCACTCTCAATCCGGCATTCTCCACCGACATTTGATTGTTTCCCCTGCATTTCTTTGTCCTTTCTCCATTTTATAATTTTTCTGCTTGAATATTTGTCTTTCTTCAAGGGTACTATTGGCAAATTCTGTTTTATATCTGTGTATATCTATTTTGTGTTAGCAGACGTTCCATCGTCTTGGATTATTTTCTTTCTCGATTATGAGCATCTGTACGACGTCGTGTGGAAGCTCAAATTTGGTGTTAGAAACAAAATTAGTTTCTTTCTTTTGTAAAGGTGAATCATGATCATGTCCATTTATCTCGCTTTCATATATATATATATATATATATATATATATATATATATATATATATATATATATATCCGATAAAATGAAAACTGGGTTACATAATTTTGAAGACAAGAAGTTCCTATACGCAAGAATTAGAGAGAGAAAAAGAGAGATTGATTCGGTGGGCAAGAGAGAAAAAGAGAGATTGATTCGGTGGGCGTCTTTGGTTCTAGCTGTTTTCTAAGAAATCCGAGTTCATAAATGAACTTTGAAAAGTGTGATCCCCTAAGTGAACAAATTAATGTGGATGTGACTTTATGAAATCTTGTTTCTAGTTTATAGTTAAATTTAAAGTTTTATGGAATTCGATGAATACATTCTTGTTTTATTTAACTATACGTAAACATTTAAAATTTATGTATATGGTTGGATTCAAAAGAAAAGGGGGCCCAGCCGGTTACGAAATTTGTGGTCTCAAATTTAGGTCTTCGTATATATGGTGGAATTAGAAATTTAGGTCTTCGTAGACGTTCTGCCGACCTCCTCCTCTACTCAAGAAGTGACTTGCCAAAGACGAATTGAAGAATGTAGTAACTGGGTGATCTCTCTCTCTCGTCAATTTTCTATCTCAATTCCCAATCTTACTTCTGATACTTTACAGTTTTCTACTTCAAGCTGCAATCTGATTTCTAATTGCTCGTTAGTCGTTAGTTATTTATTTGAAGGCCCAATCTTGTTTCTGATAGCAGCTGATTCTTGCTTGATTCATCTTCTGTTTATCGAATTTGTTGGAAGATTTACTTACACTTGGGACTGAAATTACTGATTTCAGTATCTGTTAGTCGAACAACTTTTGCAAGTTTTTTGTAATTTTTTAAATTTCATCGAATTTGTCTAAAAAAAATCGTTAAAAAATCCCACTTCTGGAAGGCTGGTACGGGATGCCTTCGACGCGCTGTGTATTCCGATAACTGGAACGTTAGTAAAACTGGTTCGTATCGTCCGATGCAAATCAGATCGTGGAAAACCCGACGGCACCCGTTCCTTTAAATTTTGATCGATTCGGACCGATAAGGAGGCGTTTCACCCCATAGGGCGTCACAGCCCGATTCGGATCGTGAAAGAAGATAGGAAAACGCTCGAGAGGGGTCCGACTTTCTTTCGAGAAAAAATCTTTTGCCCATTAGGGCTTCCGCGCATCTCTCTCCTCTCGTCTTCCTCGCATCGTTGCAGCAGCAGCTTCCTGAGGCGTTCTTCCTCACATCACGTCTTGCTCGGCAGAGCCTTTTCCTCAGCAGCGCGGCTCCGCTGCTAAAAGGTAAGCGTCTCAGGTGTGCTCCTCTGCGTATGTTCTCCTCCCTCTTGCCGGCAGTAACTCGCGATTTTCAACGTTAACTATAGGGTTTTAACTCCATTAATTTCGGGATCTTGTTATAAATAATGTAAGGATCGAATCTACCACCGACTGAATGAAGAATCGAGCGGAAAACTGAAAAACTTGCGCGGGTTTTAAAGAAAACTGAAATCTGCTACCGCTAAATCAGGTTTCTGAAAATCCGCCGAGAAACTTGAAGTTTCCGGTAGTGTTTTCTTTGATTCTTGGTTGGTTTCATGTTCATTGGGTGCCTAGAATAATTTAGAACCTAGATTCATGAGTTTTAGTGCCGATTTCGTCCAAATTTTACGTTTCTCACAACCGGTTTCTGTTGGATGCTGTTAGACGCTCGCTGAATTTTGTGGATTTGGCTACTGTTTCGTTTCTGTAGCTTTTTCCTCAGCAATTCTTGGTAGGTATTCTCAATTGCTGTCTGTTTGACAAGCAAGAGCGGCCTTCTGTACGTGGGCAACTGACATAGGTAAATGTTAGAATATACTAAGAGGACGCGTTAGACTTAGATGAATGACATCCAAGAGAATATTTTGATATTGCTTTCTGTCACTCTTTGAGTCTTGACCATAGCTAACGAGATGGCAGAGCCTTATAGTTATTGAAAATGACCTTAAAATACCGCTATATAAGAAAAGACCTCTATATAAGTTTTCACATTACTTAAATGGTGTTCCAAGGCCATTAGTTCGTACTATGCCTTTCCCTGTCATTTTTTCGTTGATTCACAAATTTGGTTTTGGAAAATGAGTATATCACTTTTCTGTTGCTAGTTTTATTTGTTATCTGTAGTGTCTCCTTATGCCTTATTTGAAGTGGTCTTTTGGGTTACGTTGGTAACTTGCTACGTAGTCGCCATTATTAACTATCATTGTAATATATCCAAAGAAATAAATACAAATAAAAGGAAAATTATAAAAATTAATCAAAGATAAGAAAAAATAATATATTAATTATATTATTCAGAATATATATATATATATATATATATATAAAACTGTATGAAAATGGTGCCATATCATTGAACAACTTTACAGCATCACATTGTGTTTAAAATGTGAACCAAAGGGTATCTTTCTTTTCATATCAAACTGAAATGTCGGGATTCTGTACTATTTGGAATACTTATCCAATTTGAAAAGGGGAGTGTAGACTCGTTGAATTTTTTATTAAAACTTCTACGATGTTACATGTGTGTCTCCTTGCAACAAATTTTGCTTGATCAAATAGTAACCTAACTAATGTAACATGACAAGATTGGGTCGACCTTGTCAAGGAATAGACAAGGGCATGGATGCATAATGTTGATAGAACGCATTTTATGCACGATGTTTTGTCTTTCCTATTGTTGTTCTCTATGTCTGCGACATATATTACCATAAAGTTGCAAATACCACATCAAATTCTATAGATGCAATTCAACATTGACAGTGAGCTGTTTTTATTATTCTATTGTTAGATGTATAGTACTGTAATCCTCTATCATGGGTTCTTCTCATTGAGTAGATGATTGCTCAAAATGGAGCATATTATAGTTGAGCAACTAGTGCACGAGCTAGGTCTACATGATTTGCACTTGGCTGGTTTTAGCTTTTTCTTTTTTTCCCTTCTGAAGTTGGATAACTTATAGAAATTTGGAAAACTATTAAAAGTTAAGTATGCATATTTTTCTTTTATTTTGGATCTTTCTCTCTCTCTCTCTCTCTCACACACACACACACATGTGTGTGTGTGTGTGTTTCCTGTGTTGTTTTTTCATCTTCTTCCTTTTTTTTTAAAATTTGGTTGGGAGAAAAAAGGAGGGGGGAGGTGGTAATACATGATGCGTGTTCACACTTGTACTTTCAATACTAACTACATAATGAGTGGTACAAGAATTGCCTGCTTACAGTATTGATATGACATGGCCATTTCTGCAGGCGCAGAATATGATCTAGCAGAAATGGTTATTCAGCAATATTAAGGGTTAAAACTGGTTTATCTTGAAGGATTGCAGTCTGGTGTGCTAGTTGGATGGGTCTGTCATAATGATTTTCGTTCAAATTAAACTCTGTTGAGTACTAACCTATTGTTTGCTGGTTGCCAAGCATCAAACATTATCAGTGTTCCAAACAAGGTGAGTCGATAAGGGATGGGCCTAATACTGTCTTGTACGAGAGATTTTGACCAAACATGAACTTGGAAATTGGGCAATGAAAGGCTAGACTTGTTCCAGTTGCATCTAGAGGTCCCAGGATGAAGACCAGTGAAGAGTCAAATTTTTCTATGCTATTTCTAGAAACTACTTGGTGTAAACTGTAAACATGACTTAGATGGTGTGATGAGCTAATCAAGTAAATAATTGAAATGTTTCCTTTTTTGTTTATCCTTACTTCTTATAGCAATCCTGGACAACCACTGAGCTAGATGACCAGTTGGAGGCTTGAATTCCATTACTTTTGACTATGTAGAACTACTGTAGGTGAGACAACTCACACTAGCATCTCCATGTTATGACCTTTTTGGACATTGCAAGCTAGTTTGCCCACTGAATTACTAATATGAAATTTGAAATCACTCATTTCATGCGACATATTTATGTTGCCAGTGTTATTACCTTATTGGTGGTTGGGTAGTATCACTAGTATGCTCATATTAGTCATGTCTGCACATGATATAAGTGGCATTGGGCTTCCTTTATCATGTGGAGGAGTACATGTGACTATCTGAGCTGAAAATAAGGCTCATGCAGACTTGTGAAATACAAGTTTCTCCAAGTGTTGCTTGTTAAACAAAATTTGGCTTGTGTAACAAAATTTATTAGGTTGATTCCCAGCATTCTTCCAAATTAATCACTTGTTATAGATAAATATTATTTTGTGGATAATCATATGTTGCTATTTTATGCCATAAGGCTCTTAAGATTATTCGTTCTTTACAGTTAGAAGTTTCAAGCCTTTTATACTTAGTACAATTGTCTTTTCTGTTACTGCACACATTTGAAATTCTCCTGAGGTAATTAAGCTGAACTTTCTATTGGCTTTACTGGGATTAGGACAAGTGCTGAAGTCCTTCGGTGGGTTTTTTTTTTGTTTTTGTTTTGGCATACATGAGGCTGTTTGGCAACGTGTAATTTTCTTAAAATATTTCATATTCAGTGGAGTTTAAATTATTGGCCTCGCAAAGAATGGAAATATGTTTCTAGTTTTCTCATTCAATCGTGCGGTGTTGTGGCAAATTTCTGTCAATTGTCAACCCTATGATGGACGACAATGGGAAGGACCTATTTGAAAATGTTTTCAAATCGAGTGAAATTCATTTGTTCAAATAGGGGACAGCTGGCAATTTAAACAGGTAAGTAGGTCATCATGTTGGGAGTCAAGATAGAGGGCTGTTCTGTTTCTCTTTATTGCACTGCTTCATCTCCCTGTTCTCTTACAAGTCTAGAAAGAGCAGTTTCATATGTAGTTATTAATTCAATTTCTTGTCTTGTGGTGACATTTTCTGCAGCTGAAGTTCTCTTTGTCATGAAGTTTGTCTCTTTGAAATTTTATATGCAGTATGTTTTGTCTTTCTCTCTCATAGTGTTGCTAGTGTTGTACCTCTTGTTGCCACTGGTTTTCATCCATTGACTAATTATTGGTTGTAATGCAGGGAACTTTTCTGTTATCTCCCACAATGGCTGATGGACATGAAACTGATAAGAATATTGAAATATGGAAGATAAAGAAATTAATTAAGGCCCTGGAGTCTGCTCGTGGCAATGGCACCAGCATGATCTCTTTGATAATGCCGCCAAGAGATCAAATAGCTCGGGTTACTAAAATGTTAGGCGATGAGTTTGGGACGGCATCAAACATCAAAAGTAGAGTGAATCGGCAATCTGTGTTGGGAGCCATCACATCTGCGCAGCAGAGGCTTAAACTTTACAATAAGGTTCCTCCAAATGGATTGGTTCTGTATACAGGAACTATTGTGACTGAAGATGGGAAAGAAAAGAAGGTTACAATTGATTTTGAGCCTTTCAAACCCATCAATGCTTCCCTTTATCTGTGTGACAACAAGTTCCATACTGAAGCTCTGAATGAACTTCTGGAATCTGATGATAAATTTGGTTTCATAGTCATGGATGGTAATGGTACTCTTTTTGGGACGTTAAGTGGTAATACACGTGAGGTGCTTCACAAGTTCACAGTGGACCTTCCCAAAAAACATGGCAGAGGAGGGCAGTCTGCTCTGCGGTTTGCCCGTCTTCGGATGGAGAAGCGGCATAATTATGTTAGGAAGACAGCAGAACTTGCTGCACAGTTCTTCATAAATCCTGCTACCAGCCAGCCTAATGTTTCAGGGTTGATATTGGCTGGTTCTGCTGATTTCAAGACAGAGTTGAGTCAGTCAGATATGTTTGATCCCCGTCTCCAGGCAAAGATATTGAATGTGGTTGATGTATCTTATGGAGGGGAAAATGGTTTTAATCAGGCTATTGAACTATCAGCTGAGATACTCTCAAATGTGAAGTTTATCCAGGAGAAAAAGCTGATAGGGAAATACTTTGAGGAGATAAGCCAAGACACGGGGAAGTATGTGTTTGGAGTTGAAGACACCTTGAAGACTTTGGAGATGGGTGCAGTTGAGACACTTATCGTGTGGGAGAACCTGGATGTCAACAGATATGTGCTCAAGAACAGTGTGTCCGGAGATATTGTCATAAAGCATTTGAACAAAGAACAAGAGTCTGACCAGAATAACTTTCGCGATCTGTCTTCTGGTGCAGAGCTGGAAGTACAAGAGAAAACATCTCTCTTGGAGTGGTTTGCCCATGAATACAAGCGGTTTGGCTGCACCTTAGAGTTTGTTACCAACAAATCTCAAGAAGGGTCCCAGTTTTGTCGAGGGTTTGGTGGTATTGGTGGAATTCTTCGCTATCAGCTTGACATAAGGTCATTCGATGACATATCTGATGATGGAGAAGTATATGAAGATTCAGACTAGCAATCAATTTATCCAGAGGGCTCGTGCGGAGCTCCCTGTGCTCGCCCAGGCTTTGGTTGCCGTGAGATGCTTGTGATGTAATTTCAAAACTCAAAATTCTCTAGCTTGTTTTTACGTGTTTGTTTGTTCTCTCTATTTGCTTTTTCTGTGAAATAGGTTTACATATATTGCTAGATGAGGTTTGGATTCCTTGATGACTCTATAGTTTATGTGCTCCCTAATCAAGTGAACCTTTTTAGGGCAGGCCTGGCGCATGACACCTTTTGGAGGATGATTGTCTTTTCTGATGTTTTCACCGAAGCCACGATCTTTTGATCCCTTAATTTTCCTTTTTAAACGTTTACATTACATCTTCTGTCAATAAATGACTGTATTTTACATGCTAAAAAACCCAGGCTAATCATCTCTCTGCCTCTTTTCATGTTTGATTTTCTGATGCGCTTTATATTTTTCCCTATTAGCATCGGATGGCATGCAATCGTTGCTTTATCGTATGTCTGTTTTTAACTTGTTCAAATTCAGGACTGATGCGGCGCCCGGCAATCAGTATGGAGATCGAAGCAGCTGGAGAGCAACGCCTTCAAGCAGTACGGGTGACAGTGGATACATCTAGATATGTGAAGTTGCTTGCACCCTAGATATGTGAAATTGCGTTTTGCAGCAGTTCATCATGGTATAAAACTTCTCTAGACTGGGATAGCAGTGTGTTATCGACTGAAATTTGCTACAAGAATACTTGCTGTTCTCTGATGTTTTCCATTGAAATGTAGCAGCTAAGTACAATAGCCTTTGGCGCTTGTGTGTTTTTCTTGCTGTAGGTACCTCGTCCTCTTGTTTGCTCTCTCTCCCTCTCTCTTTCTCTCTCTCTGGATTTTCTTGTTTTTGTGAAATTTAATGGTCCAAGGATTGCGACACCTTTGTAGTCATTTCGAAGTATTATGGCATTATTAGAGTTTTGCAAGTCAAACATGATGTTTGTTTTGCCATCCGAATCAATTCTTTGGTATGTTATTTAACAGTGTGGTGGTTGTTGTGAACTGCTCCCAGGCGGACTTGGTTATTAGATGTTTTCCCAGTGTAGTCCATTTATTATATTTTGCATGGGAAGCAGACCTTTAGAATTTTATGGTGGTTTATCAGTGTATATAGCCATCACTCATAATGGCATACAATTGCCATTGATCATTTCCTTTTCATAAATTCCCTCATTTCCTTTCCATTCATTGGTCCGGGCCAACACTAATAGCATACAATTTTTTGTATTAATGGCATCTCATTTTTCGTATGTGAGCCTGCTTTCAGAATGTGTGTGTGTATATATATATATATATATAGTTTAGTGTATTTCTATTCGTACTATCATTATTATCTCATGGCAGTATCCATCTACTAATGATTCTGGAATCTTATTCATGATATTACCTGTAAAATCGAGCCGAGGAATCTCTTCCATTTAAGAAAATTCATGATGTTAAATGATGCCTAGGGAAGTGTAATGCTTGGCGATACTGTGAGACACTGGTTTTGAGCGCATCTATTCGAGTCGTCTAAAGCTGCTCGCTTTTGAATGCTTGATGGTGCTGAAGTCATGAGTTCACAATGTCGATTGGATGTCCGTTTTAGCCTTTAGGGCCTTTTTAATTTTTATTTTTGACATTAAAGGCTGAAAATGTGATCTACACATTGAGTCCCGTGCCGATGTTCATGCAAAAGGGTACAAACAGGAAAAATCCATGCCAAGCCTGTTTCCTTCTGCGACATTTTGTCCTACTTATTTATATATGGATTTATGAGGTGTTCTTATAAGGTCATATTTCATTATATGCGGGTTTTAAGGTTTTAAGTTATTTATACGTAGGTAGACGGGCAAGGGAGTATTTTGTACTGATTCGTGCTTTTACAGGTTTTAGTAAGTGTTTTTTTAATTGTTAAATAGATTTTGAATCATTTGTGTATGTAGAGAGAAAAAGAAAGAAAGAGGGTATTTTTAATGGTTTATATATTTTTAAATGCTTTATCTGGTGTTTTGTTTCATTATATGTGGATTTTAGTTGGTTTGTATGTGGGGAGAGAGAGAGAGATGCAAAACATGTGTTAAACATGTCTGCTCCACGATTTGAACATATGAGAAGACAAGTTGAACATGTTGTATGTTTGGACAAACAAATGCTAGACAACATACATCTTATCCTCTTGGGCGACAGCACTTTGCTCTTTAAGATAAGTATTCTAGGTTCTCTTGTTTTGAGACGATTGTTCTTGTTACAGAACGCTACTTAAGGAAATGAGTAATTCGTTGTATTTTATTTTATTTTTTCTGTTGATAAGTATGGAAGCTGGGGTTATGCAAAATTGGATCAATTTTACTCGCGAAATACACACTGCTGACTTCATTCTGCATCAAAATCTTATGTAATGTCCTTTGGCTAAATCGAATTTAAATCTACATGGGATTACATCAAACTCTGTTAAATTACAACAGATCCTCGGATTTCAGATCCAAAATGAACAAAACATCGCTTAATGAACCCGTCATATAGATGAATTTGGTTCTATTGCCATTGCACACCATTGTATGATCCCTGATGTGGGTTCAAAAAATACCTCTTAGTTTTGTTTAAACTACTTTAATTTAATTTTTCAAACATTAAAAAAGTATCAGAAAGTTACGTAATGAAAGTTGATGTGGATTCACATTTACCAATTCCTAAGAAATGAAACAATTTCACACAAGCAACATATCCGCACATATTTATCAGTTTGCATTGGTATGTTTTAAATTCAAGATGAAAATTATAATTTATTATTGTTAATTAATGTCATTTATCTACAAATACAAGCCAATTTGATTTGTACTTGCCTCATGTCAGCTGATATTTGATATGTGATTGACAAATGCCAATTGATCATATGCACCAATGTTGAAAATAAGAGACGCTAAGGCCTTTGAGTAAAAAATTCCTTTATAGTAATTTTATTATTTTCCATTTTCAATTTTATCCTTACAAAAAATTTTCAGTAAGGATATTTTAATCATTAACCATACTGGGGCACTAAAAAGGGTGCACCAATATGATACACATAATCTGAAGGACTCAATTTTCCTGAGTGGGCCATATCCATGATCCAGTAAGCAACTCTCCATCAGGTCTTCATCCTAACCAAGATTTTCTTCACCTACCTTCAAAAAAATTTCTTTGGTTCAGATCCATAATCCAATTTGAACCTCAATTCTTGAGAGTCAAAACTTTTTGGATCTCAATTCTTAAAAATAAAGCTCTTCGGATCTTAATTCTCAACTTAAAAACTTTTATTTTGGAATTCTTGATCAAGGTCCAGCTCTCTCTCTCTTTTTTTTTTGAACTTGGATCACTACTGAAAGTCCTAATGGAGGTCAACACCCCAAATGCTCTTGAGTTCCTAATTCACAGTTCCAATACTTAGAAAAAACATCTAAATAAATCAATATTTTTATCGCTAAATCCAACCTTTCCCATTATATTTGAGGCTCTTAATAGTGGAAGACTTGATTTACTTCGATGAATGAAACGAAAATCTCTTAACAATACGGCCAAATATAGCATTTATATAATTCATTTATGTTGTTAAGCTCAAAGCCAATGTTGTTAAATGGGATGTATCGAAATGAGATGTCAAACCAATCATGACGCGAAGCATAAGATTGAGGTGTTGAAGCATAAGCTTCACATAAATAGTAAAATATATGATATTCACAAAAAATATTGGAAATACGTGGAAGAAACTATTAAACTAATAATTATATCATAAGGAAAAATGATATAAAAGGTAATTCTATAAAAATCTTTTATTGTTAAAAGTAAGACGAATGTCTCGCCGAGGGTGAGTTAATATGTGGAGGCCACAATTATAAAGAAGATATTTGACCACTCATCTTCTTGCACTAGAACAGAAAAAAAATCAAAACATAAATAACCCACTTTTTTAAACAAGCAAATATCCACGAAAACAAATGGGCAGCTAGCGTACTGAATGAAATATCAAAGATCTAAAATACTGAACCACTAATGAACATTGCAATCTAGGCAACAAAATACATGTATTTTTAAATAGAAAGAAGCTCTTCGAGGCTGCAAAAAATAAAGCTAATGTAGAACACACACACACATATAAAGAGCTATTTTTAAGCTCAAGTGAACTGCAATATCTCTTTATCACTCATAGCAAGGATCTCTTAATATTTTTAAAAATGGGAAGAATGAGTTAAGTACTTGTTTTTGGGCCACCCTTATATAAATTAAAACTTTCTAAAAGGTTAAAAGTTTAGTCCTGTATTGAAAATTGAACAGTCTCTTTCCCTTGTTTGTAACTATAAATACCCCGTTGGGGAGAAATTTAAAGGCATCCAATGCCTTGCTTAGGAGTTAGTAACTAAGAGACAAATATGGACCTCCTAGACATGCTCCGTATAGCAATCAAATGCTTCTTGATATCAAAAGGCATTCTTGGCCAAAACTCTCTAGACTTATTGCTTTTTTCCCTTTTTCTTTAATTTATTGCTTGCTAAGTTTTGCATTTTCGTTTTTTTCTTTAATTTCTTGCTTTCTTTGGTTTTGAATGTTTTTCTTTTTCTTTAATTTTTCTTGCATCTTAGATTTTGCTTGCATAGTTTTCTTTTTTTTTTCCCTGCTCATTCCTAACAAAGCTTAGTACTTTTAATTTTCCATCTATAGTTTCTCTGCTTGCATACATTATAAATGTTCTGTGTTAGCTTAGTTAATGAAATGATCAACCCTTTTGTTCAGTTCATTGACAGGCATCTCACATTCTTGCTCTTCTTCTTTCACACCTTTCTTAGTCTGCAGCTTCTCCTCACCTTCATCTTTACTCACCTTCCAGTTGCCTTTCTCTTGGTTATTCTTGCTTCTCACTTTCATTAGAATCACCACAAACTTCTTAATCACAGTCTTGCCTTCATAGAGGTGGGTTGTTTCCTTTGTAGCCATGTCAGAGACCTTTTGCAAAGCCTTGTTTCTCTTGACCTACTCATCGATGGTGTTTGAGCTTGACCTTGTTTTTCATGTTAGGAAGTCACTTATAAAAACTCAACTTGAGCTTGACTTGTTTAAACTCGACTCGAGCTCGACTTAGTTTAATTAATGGGTCGCCACAAATTTTTTCTTCCAATGCTAGATATAAAACATTAACCATAGGTTAAGGTTAAGTTTGATAACTTGGGATTGTGGTGGTTTTTATAATTTTGTGTGACAATTTTAAAATTTACTATTTACTTCAACAACTAAGGCGGATTTGATATTAGCAGTGCCGATCTAAGATCTGAAGGTCAAGGGTCGCTGTTATGCCTTAAATCCATAGATCTCAATTCAGGGGGGAGAGAATCCCACTTGAGTTCAATGGGTTCCAAAAGTTTGCAAAACGTAGTTTTTGCGTCATTCAAAGATAGGAGTTAAATGGAAATGACCCAAAAAATGAAAAAGAAAAAAAATGAAACCTGAAAAAAATTCCCCAAAAAAACTAGGAAATATTGGGACAGAATTATAATACTACATGCAAGTGGGATATGCCGGCACCCTCGCATCTCTAGAGTTATAAATGGTTTTACTTAGTGTTGTGTATTAAGTAATGGCCCATTTGGGCATTTACTTAAACGGTATTATAGTCATCGGCTCTACTTCTCCCTCTATAAATACGCCTGCTTCCCCACCCTTCAGCTTCTGCATCACTCCTCGGATTCACGTTTGTGCTTGAGCACATCACCAACAGCACAGGTAACGTTTGTGCTTTTTGTGCTTGGTTTCATGTCTGTGTCACATGGCTAGATGCTGAGAATTTCGATATAATGTTTGCATTGTTTAAAGAGAAGAATATTAGGATTTTACTAAATATAAAAACCATGAAATTCTAAGTTCTGAATTCATAAAATCTTGTGTCACTTTAGAGGAAACACAATGCCGCATTGTGGACATAATCTCAGTACCATTCAGATGAAAGTAGAGACAAATTTCAAATAAGATCAGAGATGAACTTGTTAACAATTGTTTCTCCAAGGAAAAAGTCTGCCCATAATCATGTAGTAAGAACATGTTTCTTCAAAGTAATAAAATAAGTCGAGAGAGAGATCTTAATTCTTACATAAGGATGAGAAGCATAGAGCCATGTGACACAGACATGAAACCAAGCACAAAAAGCACAAACGTTACCTGTGCTGTTGGTGATGTGCTCAAGCACAAACGTGAACCCGAGGAGTGATGCAGATGCTGAAGGGTGGGGAAGCAGGGTGGCAAGCTGGCGTATTTATAGAGGGAGAAGTAGAGCCGATGTCTATAATACCCCTTAAGTAATGCCCCTTTAGTAGGGGCATTACTTAATACACAACACTAAGTGAGGACATGGCTCTATCTGAATATGTGTTTGTGTATCAACCAACCCATTTCGACTTTCTTTTCTTTTTAGAAATAGGGAAACTATTAGTGAGTTGGAAAAATACACTTGCACTGATATAAAGTGAAGATGCTGTAATACAATTTAAAGATTATCAACCGCCCATGACAATACTATGGAAGGAAGGAAGGATATAAGTGAGTGTCAGCGCTCAAGCTGTGTCGGGCAACGCCCCACCAAGTGGCGTACTAATTTGAAAAACCCAAGGAAGGAGGCTAACTGGACATCCATTTATTTCACTCCCCCTCTTCCGGTGAAGTGAAGAGGACAATCTCCTCTCCCCTCGCTTGCCTTCGCGCGAGGCTCCTTCCTCTATTCATCGCCTTCTTCCGCTGAATGCATTGCCAGAAAATCTGATGTCGCGTTCAACCCAATGGGAGAACGTTTTACCTAATAAAACTTCACTGGTGTTTATAAGAAAAAGGTTCTTTTCTCTGCAGGCGAAACCTGATAAAACTTCACTGGTGTTTATAAAACTTCACCCTCTTCCTTGGACGGTGAGTGCCGCTCAAGTACTTAAGGGTTTTGGGATATCTTTAACTCGACAATCACCAAAGACAGTCAACCTTCATTTACAACAATTTTCATACTTTCTAATGGAAATATAAACTGCTTGCGTTTCTTGTTCAGTTACTAGACATGACTTAGGGTTGTGTATTAAGTAATGCCCCTACTTAAGGGGCATTACTTAATGGGCAGTATAGTCATCGGCTGCTTGCCGATGGCTATAAAAAGGCCACGCTGTTTCCCCACCCCTCAGCGCATCACTCCTCGCCTCCTCGGGTTCGCGTTGTCAACAGCACAGGTAACCCCAGTTCGTGGAAATCTCCTCCTCTTGGCATTTCATAAAATGTTGGCCGATCATGTAGTGCATTATGTTCGGATCTTTGAGCCATTCCTTCTTTTATAAACAATGTCGAGTAGAACCAATCAAGACTACTTGTTCATTTCATCTATAGAGCTGAAACGGGCGGTTGGACTTAAGAGGGTTTAGATAAAGACGTGTGTCATAAATATATCTGAAGATGTTTGAATTTCTTGACATTTAGAATTCATATCCAATAAAAGGCTTATGTGAATCTTAGAATCCCAATATTTTTGGTCCTTTTACTAATCAATATGATCTCCTAAGCATAATCTATATGGTTGATCTATTAAAATCTGACTTTTAAATTGTATTTTTATGTAAAAATATGTCTTTTATTAAAACATTTTTAACATTTCTATAGTTTATCAAGACTACTTGTTCATTTCATCTATAGAGCTGAAATGACCAGAATGCACTACATGATCGGCCAACATTTTATGAAATGCCAAGAGGAGGAGATTTCCACGAACTGGGGTTACCTGTGCTGTTGACAACGCGAACCCGAGGAGGCGAGGAGTGATGCGCTGAGGGGTGGGGAAACAGCGTGGCCTTTTTATAGCCATCGGCAAGCAGCAGATGACCATACTGCCCATTAAGTAATGCCCCTTAAGTAGGGGCATTACTTAATACACAACCCTAAGTCATGTCTAGTAACTGAACAAGAAACGCAAGCAGTTTATATTTCCATTAGAAAGTAAGAAAATTGTTGTAAATGAAGGTTGACTATCTTTGGTGATTGTCGAGTTAAAGATATCCCAAAACCCTTAAGTACTTGAGCGGAAGAGGGTTTAAAGATCAACAGACAAACAGTCGGTGCCCTTCAATATCTTGCTTTCACTAGACTAGATATTCAGTTTATGCATAGGCCAATGGATGGACTTGTAGCACATGTAAAGCGGATATTTAAAGAGCACCATTACTATGGTTCTTAAAGTCATTCAGATGCTTTAAAGTCGTATCAATGCATACCACATTTATAACGACCTTTTAGACTGTTTGACAACAAAAACCATTTATTATTGTTCTATGAACATGTCCCAATGTACTTGTATAGCATTGTTTTATAGCATTCTATGAATATCTCCCAACATAAAACAACAACAAATTGTTATGTTGTAAGTATTATAATTCTGTCCCAATATTTCGTAGTTTTTTGGGAAATTTTTTTCGGGTTTCATTTTTTTTCTTTTTCATTTTTTGGGTCATTTCCATTCAACTCCTATCTTTGAAAGACGCAAAAACTACGTTTTGCAAACTTTTGGAACCCATTGATCTCAAGTGGGATTCTTAATCCCCCCCCTGACTTGAGATCTATGGATTTAAGGCATAACAGCGACCTTTGACCTTCAGATCTAAGATCTAGGGTAGTCAAACGCCTTTAAAGAGACTAGACATTCATGAATATCAAAGCTACTATTTGTTTACAGAGTAGATCTCTCCACGAGAATAAAATATAAGCCTCAGATCTTAGATTCAAGCCTACAAAAAGCCCCTTAAGTGAAAATTTTATGTACCCAAAAGGGGGTTAGGTGAACAGTAATGGGTGGTTTACGCAAGGCCAAATATTAAAATTATATGAGTCACATCATTCTCTTTCTAATCACTATCCCGTGTACCCCATGGGAGAAAAAAACCCTATTTTACAAGACCATCAATCTTAGATCTGCGCGGGCCGCGCGGCTAATATCAAATCCGCCTTAGTTGAAGCAAATTATAAAAACCACCACAATCCCAAGTTATCAAACTTAACCTGGTTAATGTTTTATATCTAGCATTGGAAGAAAAAAGTTTGTGGCGACCCATTAATTCAACGGTTACTTTTTTCATATATGAATTGTCTATAGATGGATGGCCGTTGAAATTTCGCAGTAACTTTGGTGAGTGGTATCCCATCTAACGACATCCAACTCGATAGGCAACAACATCCAACTCGATAGGCTTGCAAGTGGCTAGGCAAAGCCATGATCCAAGTAGAGCACGGTTTTCTCAAATGGGCCGTGGGCCTCCATTTTCTCCACCACTACAAGGCTTAGGACTGGCTACTTTTGCTCTATTTAGGGTGTTCTAAACACTAGCAGAGTCAGAAAACTTCGCTGGAAAGGCGCTTGTTTAAAAATGTTCAAATTTAGTAGGGCACTTATACTGTTGGATTGCCAGGTTCAGTGCCTTGTTCGTGGAACTGAGTCATTGCCTAAAGGTATAGTGAGTGCAACCTCTAATTTGGAAATGCGGAGACTATGGGGTACTTCAAAAGATCAGGTATGTCTAGCTTGAATTACCACGAGAAACATAAGGACTGCATAAGAGCATGCACATTGAATTGGAAAGGAAAAAGAGCTAGTAATATAATATGTCAAATAGTGAGTGGTGGTTTGATTCCCCTCTCAAAATGACTTAGGCACAGAGCACTAGTTAAATGCAGAGACTTGCTTTATGTTTTCGTAACATGGTAGTGGAGCTGCACTTTACTTTCACCAGATGGTTAAGTCAGCAAATCAGCATGAAAATTAAGCTATCATTTTGAATTTTCAGCTGACCAATAGAAGACAATAAATGCCTACCTTCGTAGGTCATAGTGATTCTAGAAGTTTCCATGGAAAAGAAGCCAATGGAATGATTTCCTAATGAAAACCATAAAGCATTTTCATTCTGCACAGAGGTCATATTTTATAACTTCATCCAGTCTTCAAAAGGTCCCATTGTTCGACTCTTTCTGTTTCAAAGTGTAATATTTGCAGAATTTCTGTTCAACCTTCATTTGGGCATTTCAAACCCTATGAATTGCCTGTACTTTTATTGATGACCATGATATTTGCAAAATTTCTATTTGTCCTTTTGTTGGCCATTTAAGCCTTATAGATTGTGTACATTTTCATTGTTCACTGCTGTTTTCTCTTTCTGCATACCTGTTCATGTGCTTTTGTTTCAGACTGATCGTAAGATCCATTCCATTTAGATGAAAAGAAGGGAACACTCTAAGAAAAGTTTGTTGGCAATTGCTGTTGGTATAAGGCAGAAGAAAAATGTCGATCACATCGTTAAGAAGGTTTACTTTATATCTTCTCTTTTGATTTCAGCTCTTATTTCAACAATTCAGAAGGTAGTTTCTAACATTAATTTCTAACATTAATCTTACACCTTGAATTTCAGTTTCCTCCAAATAACTTTACAATAATGCTCTTTCATTATGATGGTTTTGTCGATCAATGGAGGGATCTGCAATGGAGTGACAATGTATTGCATGTCTCTGCAGTCAACCAAACCAAGTGGTGATGACGCTGATCTAAGTAGCTCAATGATACTCTAATAAAACTCTACATTTTTTTTCCCTTCTCCTATTTTCCCTCTTCCCTCTCTCTTACCCTATTTTGTTTAATAAAACCTTAGATGATTTTGTATGAGATTAAAGTAATCTTGTAAAAAAAGTTTAGAAATATAGACAGATAAAATTACTTATATAACAGATTATATATATATATATATATATATATATATATATATATATATATATATATATACACACACACACACAGCAGCTCTCAATTTTTTTTTGAACTTGTCGCATCCTGGCAAATATTGTCCTCTTCTTTGTGTTGGGTGTTATCTTTTTCAACTCTTGGTGACATGGAAGATGCTCTTTATTGCTTAACGCTAGAAGGATTTATACTGAGATTAGGGGTAAAAGGACGGGAGACCCACAAAGAAAATAATTGATATTAATAATAATTCTTGGCATTGAAATAAATGTACAATGGTACCGCTCTTGCAAAACAAGAAGGAGCTAGGGAAATGACCTTTACAAAAGCATGGGGCCAGTAAATGGTGGACCTTCACCGACATGGGGAAAGAGATGCGTTACTGAAAATTTCGTTGCAGCGCATTGCTTGCATGCTCGGTAACCAACTGTGAACCATCAATCCTGATGATCAAACGACTGATAATTAATCTCTATAATACTTCTACTTACTTGGATCTTCATATTTCAGCAGTTCTCTGTTCTTTCGCTATATGCATGGGAAAAGTGTACATGTCTGTGTGTGCGTGGCCAGTGATTGAAGAAAAGCAGCACTCACATCTTGGGGACCAGATGGATTGCACTCATTGAAAAGGAAGATTCACCCTAGGGATCCCACATGCACTAATCACATCATAAAAGATGTGTGGCATGTTAAGGCCACAGTTACAAAGTGTTCTCCCCCTTTAAACAGCCACACATAGTTTGGAAAGGAAACTGGAACCGTGCGTTTCTTTTTGAAAAGAATCATCCTTTAGTGGACTCTCTTGCGTTGCACCTTTATCGCCGGCGACCGCCTGCCACATTGGGGGTTCATTCTTTTGAACTGGTGGATCAGATTGCTCCTAGAATGATTAGGAAAGGAGGAAACTTCCGGAGCTTTAACGTCGAATCAATGCATACCACGACAACAAAAACCATTTATAACGACCTTTTGGACTGTTTGACAACAAAAACCATTTATTATTGCGCTATGAACATGTCCCAACGTACTTGTATAACATTGTTTTGTAGCATTCTATGAATATCTCCCAACATAAAACAATAACAAATTGTTACCGTTGTAAGTATTATAATTCTGTTTCGGGTTTCTTTTTTTTTTTTTCTTTTTCATTTTTTGGGTCATTTCCATTTAACTCCTATCTTTACATTTTGTAAACATTGTTGTACTTTTGGAACCCATCGATCTCAAGTGGGATTCTTAGTCTCCCCCTTGACTTGAGATCTATGGATTTAAGGCATAACAGCGACCTTTGACCTTCTGATCTAAGATCCAGGGTAGTCAAACGCCTTTAAAGAGACTAGACATCCATGAATATCAAAGCTTACAGAGTAGATCTCTCCACGAGAATAAAATATAAGCCTCAGAGGATTCCTCATGAAAATGGCTAGAAGCTTTTTCACGCCTTGACACCAGCCCATCACGTTGTAGACGAGCATATCTGGAGTCAGCATCATATGGCAATGGCCTTGGTGGAGAGCGGTATATACCAGACAAAGAATTGTCAACGGAAGCTGAGATAAGTCCAGCTGCTGCTAAAGGGGTTGCTCCTTGATTAGGTGAAGCAACCCGGTTCTCTCCATGTTGAAATAATGAAGTGTACTGAACAAAAATTGGACAGTTAGGATGCGTTACTCTTCATTTCTAAAAGGTGCAAGTGGGGAAGGAATTCAAGAAGAGTCCCTTAGAAACCAGAACTCACAGCACTGGATTGATAAACTAGAAAAAAACGAAGGTTGTTCCAAGACACCAATTCACATGCACAGTCTATGTCCAACATGAAAGTGTGAAACTGATGCACCTTTTTACGTTGTCATTTGAGAGAAGTGAAAACCTTACATGGGGAATTCACATCTCAGAACAATGCCTGGACTGGACACATGATAGAGCAATGTAATGAGAATGTATGTACGAGTAAAGTATGATTTTATAAAGCCAGGTGGTTCAAGAAGTAAGGCATCTCACGTTTCTTGGGACCCATAAAGATTAAAGAGAGAAAAAATACAAAAAAAAGACAACTTGGGAAAAGAACTGAAAGTAAAGAAACATTCATATTAGAACTGAAAATGAAATTGAGTAGAAATGGAACAGAATGCAAACCAAGAGGAAAAGAAAATGGAATTGTATAGGAAAGAGACATTGTGATTCTTTCACTAAATAAAAACGTTATTTGTGCTACAATGAATATGATATGAAATTAAAAAAGGTCATGACATAAAAACTTAACAAGAAATAGCATTTGCAGTTTATAATACTGTAGAGCACTATCTTCTGATTTTCAAATTGAAATCACAGATAAGTGTGTGTGCCCCCATTAGGAACACTGAAGATTCTTCATCGCAGTGAGTGAATCCAGATAATAAGTGGAGTTGGTAGCAATAGTTCATTTCTTGGTAGGTCTATTTCAGGATAGGGACAAATATGATGCTGAAAGGAAAGAAAAAAAAAAGGAAGAAAAGCTCTTCGGTCAGTGACTCAGTGGAAAAGCACATTCCTGCATTCGCACTGTTTCTCAATGTAACAGAGAACATTCCACTTCGTCTATGTTCCCTGTTCAGCAAAATCACAATCCGCACAGTCGAAATCAGAAAATCCAGGTTCAAAAGATACCTGAGCGACCGCCGATTCAGCATTGAATTTTCGGAGATCGATGCTATCCACGCAAGCGTCCCAGCTTTCAACAAGGAAACTCGACTCTGACTCACCTTCCATAAAGTTGAGTGCAGAAGAAGTATGATCCCAGAGGTCGGAGTCAAGGTAACTATTCTTCTCCGACCGTCATGTCCGGTGGTGGCTGCCTGGCGGCGAGAAACTCTTCATCCGAAGGAGACCTGATTACCACGGCGAGCCTGTGAATCACCGGAAAGGCAGCCATGGAGACGGCCGAGTGAGTCAAGTGAGCGGGCGCGCGCGAGAGAGAGAGGGAGAGATGGCTGTTGTCCCTTTGGTCACTTCACTTCAGTCTCTCCCCTGGTGGATCATCATGACACCATATATAAAGGGCGAGCAACAAAGTCTAGTCCTGAGTGCAGTTTATCTAAATGAGAAACTTAACGAAATCAAAGAGGAAAAAAAAAAAAAAGTAAATGGGTGACAAAGTAAAATTTTCAGATACATTTCAAATTGGTTGCATGAATATGCTTTTTGGATCTCTTTTTAGAAATTATGAAGCAAATTTCTTTCTTCTTATGTTTTATGCCAACTTTGAGCCATCTGTATGAAGGCTTTAAACGAATCTGAATATGATACCTTGGTGAATTTTCAAATCCAAATCCGAATATGATACGGTGCACGCATGATGAACAGGCATCAGGCGTAGACCTGTTTTTCACTCATTGTCTTTCTCTTTCCTCACCGTTCATGTCTCTGGCCGTCACTTCCGGTCGTCTCTCCGTCACTATCTCACCACCAGAAGCCCACTCGGTCCGGTCTGATAAGGAGTTGGGCTCGGGCCAAATCGACACCCGAAACCCAGGCCCGGCCCAAAACCTAAAACCTGAGCCTGAGTCCCCTTGATTAAATTTAAAATAATAATAATTAATCAAAATAAAATATTATAATTATATATGAAAATTAATTTAATATGTATTAAAAAATTTTTATCTGCCATTTTTTGGGCCCTAAGTTGGCTTGAGTACCGGGTATCAGTATGGTAAATGACTAAAATTATTTTAATTTACATTGTAATTTTTTTTTTTCTGGTAAAGACAATTGAAAATAAAAAAAATAAAAAGACTGAGGAATATTTCTTTTTATTAAATTATCAAAACACTCTTCATTCCGTTACTGCAAACGGTGTGTGCGCCTGACACACATAACTTTCTCTCATTGTTAGCCAGCCAGAAACAAGGGTGACGGGCATCCGGTCAACCTCTCCCTCTCTCTGTGTTGGCGGCTAATAACTTTTCTTTCTCCTCCTTTCTCTCCACTTTTTTGTTTTTACTTATACACATTATTTTGATTACTCTTAATCAACTCTATCGAGGTCTTCATCATAACCAAGATTTTCTTTACCTTCCTTAAAAAAAAAGCCTTTGATTCAGATCCATAATCCAATTTGAACCTCAATTCTTGAAAGTCAAAACCTTTTGGATCTCAATTCTTAATATTAAAGCTCTTTGGATCTTAATTCTCAATTAATTTAGAATTCTTGATCAAGGTCTGCCTCCCTTTTGAATTTTTTTTGAACTTGGATCACTACTACAAAAGGTCCAAAGTCCTAATGGAGGTCAAGAACTCAATGCTCTTGAGTTCTTAAGAATGCACTATATTCACAGTTCCAATACTTAGAAAAAACATCTAAATAAATCAATATTTTTATCTATAAATCCAACCTTTCTCATTATATTTGAGCCTCTTAATGGCGGAAGACTTGATTACTTCGATGAATGCAACAAAAATCTCTTAAAAATATGGCCAAATATGACATTTATATAATTGATTTATGTACAACATTGGTTTAGCTCAAAACCAATGTTGTTAAATGCGATGAAGCGAAGTGTAATGTCAAACCAAAAAATAGGTGTTTTAATAAAATTCTAAAAGCTGCTTTCTTCGGGGTACAAATTCATAGATTCAACTCCTGCAATCCGAGTTTGTCTATTCAGTAAATTCCATCACAGATTTTGCTTTGTATATCAATCTGTTCGTCCATTTCAATGTAAAATCAGTTTAAGATGCTGCCATAATATATTGCTTTTAAAAAATTAGGAGTGGAGCCAGGATTTTCTTCAGGGACGGGCCGACAGTCTAACCTCTGAATCTGGATAGGGCCAACTAAATTCAAATCCAAAAAATACATGGCGCAATTAAAAAATTTTATTTTTTTCAATGTAAATTTTTTTTTTTTTTATTGGCCGGGATGGGGCCATGGCCTAGGCGCCCCCCCTCCCTCCACCGCTGAAGATATTTATTTGAAACTGAATCCCTATCCAAATTTAGTCATGAATATGATACCATGTGAATATTTCAAATCCACATCTTAACCAATTTCTTAGTCAGAAAAAAAAAATCTTTTTCTTATCTGACTTTTCCTTTAACTTTTGAATAAGTAGTGGGCACTCCATTTCTCTCCCATACATACCCCCAAAGGGCTTAGTATAGCTAGCTGCATTGGTGGACAGGTAAAAGACTTGTGTGAGTTAGATTTTCGTTGACATAACACCAAGGCCTCGTATTCTAGTCATTTGCCAGCAGCTGCCTAATAGTAATGCATGGCTAGTCAGTAGTCACTTCTCTCTCCCTCTATA
>JAANDH010001454.1:28536-48634 GCA_011799765.1 Nymphaea thermarum
CAAGCATCAACTGGTACCTATTTGAAGAGAGCCCCGTCCAGCACATCGAGCATTTGAGGGATTTTTTTTTTCTTTGTCTACAAAAAAAAAATTTTTTTTTTTGGCTTGTGACTCGAATAAACCACATCTAGACCTCAACATCAGGCTGGGTACTCGACGGACGCCTGGTACCTAGCACGATCGGGCCTGAAAAAACGTATTGGATCGGTCTAACAAGGTCTGATTCGGCTCGATATCTTCTTAATATTATTTTATTTTAATAATCTATATATGTTTTAATATTAAAAAATATTTTGTATTAAAAAAATTATTTTATATTGAAAAATATTTTTTATTTTAACCGGGGGCTCAGTTTCAAATTGTCGGGCCAGTTGCACTTGTTGCTAAGAAATCCCTCTGACGTCAACCAATAGTTGTTAAGAAAAAGCAAAGGTCAACTTAGGACCTCAGGAGGATAAGGGGCCTTCAAGCATTATTTTGGGTGGTAGTGATGAACCACGGCTCGATCGTTCTAGCGAGTAATGAGGGTGAAATTTCATCCTTTATTGAGTTATTTTATTCATGATTGACATTAAGATATAGATTAAAGAAGTTGTTTTCAGTAATCGTGCAAATGGTCAAAAGTTTGGAAAATTTTAATTCGTAAACCTGCTTTTTGTCACAATTCTAGATACAGGCCTTGCATGTGCTAAAAACGGCAAGGAAAAGTACACACTGTGCAGGCACTGCAGAAACATGTTGGAAATTCTTATCATGCCATTCTATATCCGATTACCGATAATGCATGAACCTAGAGAGACCAAGTGAGCGATAGATAGGGAGAGAGAGGCCACTCCCTTCTCAGCCACTACTTTTTCTCTTAGCCCAGCTGTAGTAGATGCTCGCGGCAAACCCAAATGCAGAGAGCTTCGCACCAAAGGTCTTCGTCTCCGATGCGATATCCACCCTACAGCTCGATGCTTCTGTGGTCTTGTCTACAGCAATGCCTTTATCAAATGCTTTTTTCATGGGAATTACTGCTTTCTCTGATTTCTTCGTCTCACTGTTATCTCTCTCGCTCTCGCAACTATCTTCATCATCTGTGCCCACCATGTTCTTGGCAGACGAGTCCATTACGGTCAGCAGTCGGGCTTCCTTTTTCACCTTCTGGACTGCACGGAGGAGGATGCCCCGATTTATGTCTCCCGTCACCACCACCTTGCTTTCTTCTGGGTACAAATTCACAGATTCAACTCCTGCAACACGAGTTTGTCTATTCAGTAAAATTCGATGACAGATTTAGTTTTGTATATCAATCTTCAATGTAAAATCAGTTTAAGACGCTGCCATAATGTATTACCTTTATAACTCGTCAAGATCATTTTCACATTGTGATGGCAGCCTTCGCACCAGCCGATGTCAGCTTCAATCTTTCACTTCTGCATCGAAGTAAGCAGAAGAACAATGTATACAAGAACTGAAGAACGGCAGCTACAGCAGTAGTTGCAGAATCAAATGAAAATCTAGCTAGCTAGAAGAAAAAAGGAGGGGGGAAGGACGTACCTGCACCATTTTTCAATAAGTTGACGCAGTAGTGCCGGAGAAGAGAGTCCGATTGGAAGGAAAGGAGAGAGACCAGGTTTCGCCTACAGAGAACTCAAGAACCTTTTTCTTGTAAACATCAGTGAAGTTTTATTAGGTAAAACGTTCTCCCATTGCGTTGAACGTGACATCATTTTTGCTGAATTCTATTGAAATATAAACAATTTAGTAAAGCCATAAAAACCTTGTATCGACCAATATATATTATTGAAATATGCTGCAGGTGATTCACAAATTCTACTTCTCAACTCTAAACCGACCTTGAGCCCAGCTTGGAATCAATAAGCTCAGATATACCTAAAACTAAACCCGATCAACTTTAGACCGATACTGGACCCAAGGGATGTGCATGCATCTCCTCAGGTCTTGAATTGAAACTCTAAATCGGCAATCTAGATCTGTTTAACGTTTTATATTTGGATCTCAAATCTGATATCCAAAACAATTCTATCCAATCCGAGTTCTTCAAGCAAATGCTGGATCCATAATTCTTCCAAAACTCCGTCTGCAACAGCCTCATATTCGGCATCTTAATGACTTTAAGAACCATAGTAATGGTGCTCTTTAAATATCTCAATATCCTCTTTACATGTGCTACAAGTCCATCCATTGGCCTACAAGTCCATCCATTGGCCTATCCGGATAAAATAAAAAATATTTTTTAATATAAAATAATTTTTTTAATATAAATTTTTTTAATATTAAAATATAGATATATATATATATTATTAAAATAAAATAATATTAAAATGATATCGAGCCGAATCAGGCCTTGTCAGACCGATCCAATATGTTTTTCGGGCCCGATCGTGCTAGGTACCTGGTATCCGTCGATTACCCAGCCTGATGCTGATGTCTAGATGTGGTTCAAGTCACAAGCCAAAAAATTTTTTTTTTTTTGGTAGACAAAGAAAAAAAAAATCCCTCAAATGCTCGATGTGCTGGACGGGGCTCTCCTTAAATAGGTACCAATTGATGCTTGCTACCTTCTCCACACCAAGAAAGCTACTCTAGGATGATTTTGGCACACACACATATATGCAAAGTAAATCAAGTTGGCGCACTTATTATGTTATTATGTTCTTAAATTGCTACATGTAAATTGTTTTGTAGCATGTTCTTAAATTGATACATGCAAATTGTTTTTTAGCATATAATATATATATATATATATATATATATATATATATATATATATATATATATATATATATATATATATATATATATAGTTAAACATTTTGAAACCTTGTTCCTACATTACTTTTGATGTTACTCGGTCAACTTATTGAAAAATGGTGCAGGTTCGTCCTTCCTCTCTTTTCTTCTTCTTCGTCATCTATCAGCCTAGCTTGCTAGACTTTCATTTGGTTCTGCAACCAGTCCTGCAGCTGCCGTTCTTGTATACGATGTTCTTCTTCTTACTTTGGTGAAGAAGTGGTAGATTGAAGCCAACATCGGCTGCTGCGAAGGCTGCCGTCACAATGTGAAAATTACTTTGGCCAAATGCAGAGAGATTCGCACCATAGGTCTTGGTCTCCGATGCGATATCCACCCTGCCGTTCGATGGTTCTGTGGTCTTGTCTACCGTAATGGCTTTATCAAATGCTTCTTCCATGGGAATTACTGCTTTCGCTGATTTCTCTCGCTCTCGCCACTATATTTGTCATCTGTGCCCACCTTGTTCTTGGCAGACACGTCCATTAATGTCAGTAGTCGGGCTTCCCTTTTCAGTTTTCACCTTCCGGATTGCACGGAGGAGGATGACCGGATTTACCTCTCCCGTCACCACCACCTTGCTTTCTTCCGGATACAAATTCATAGATTCAACTCTTGCAATAAGAGTTTGTCTATTCAGTAAATTCGATGAGAGATTTAGTTTTGTATATCAATCTTCAATCTAAAATCAGTTTAAGACGCTGTCATACATTACCTTTATAACTCGTCAAGATCATTTTAAAGAACCCGAGGGGCGAGAAGTCACTTCCGCTCTAGCAAGAAACTGCCAACAAGTTGGAAAACTAAAAGGTCGAAGAAGATGAATAAGAAGAAACGAGATGCAACACGGCAGAAGATGAGAGAGCCAGAGCTGATGAATCAATGGATGATGGGTTGGGGAGGCAGCGTGGGCAGCATTTAGTATTTATAGAGGGAAAGAGAAGTGGCTACTGACTAGCCATGAGCGGGCCGACAGTCTAATCTCTGAATCCAGGTAGTGACAACCGAATTCACATTAAAAAAATACATGACACAATTTAAAAATTTTATTTTTTTCAATGTAAATTTTTTTTTCATTGGCCTGGGTGGGGCCATGGCCTAGGTGGCCCCCCTGCCCCAAGCATTGAGTATCCAAATTTGTAATATGAATTCATTTTTTAGATTAACATCCAAATCTGATTTTATACTGAATCCATACCATATTACAGACACTGAGTATAGGATTTTTATTTAAAATTATATCCAATCCAAAGCCAAATACGGTCACTATTTATTTAAACAGGAATCTGAATCCGATCAGATGTCATTTCTAATATCCGAATGGGACTTGAATTCTTCACCGGATAGTGAAATTTAAATCGATTAGCTAGTTCAAGATCTACTAAAGCAAGCGCAAATGCTAGCTATGAAATCTAAAATTCAGAAACATATGGTGGTGGTTTTAAAGGCCAAGCTTATACAATTATTGGAAACAAAAATATTGGAGAGACATAAAAATAAAATTAACGCCTCATTTTTCAGTGGCTCACTTGTCACTAGCAATTGAGCAATTCTTTTTAGTTGTTTTTTTTTCTCTTTTCACGTGTTCATGCTGATGGGCTAGTAAATACAATAGTCTCCATTGTGACCCTGCACATACAATAGAACAAAGTACAATGAGTTGGCGTTCTTTAGACTTTTGCCTATTTGTGTTTGAACTCTGACTGTTATCACGGTTCTGCTTTTCCTTCCATTCTTTCTACTCGATCCTGTAAAAGAATTGCTGCGAAAAAAATACACTTCAAGATTTCTTCAAATTGTTGAATGTGGTTGAGTTTTGGTCTGGATTTTATGTTTTTTTGGTACTGACTTTCTTCGCCTGATGCATGAAGTAGCTGAATGTTCAGCTGGAACGCCTGTTTGGATTTAATGGATTGTGTGGCAGATGAAACCTTAGCTGGTTAGTTGGACTATGAACATGTTCGGGTGAGGGAAATTATGAGAATGCCACCAACAAGTAGGCCTGGGCGTCGGGCCGGGCCTGGGTCGGCCCGGCCCGTTTAAGATTAAATATTTTTTGTTTTAATAATATACATTTATTATTAACAAATATATTTCATATTTAAAAAAATTATTTTATAATTAATTTTTTTTTATAATTTTAAACGGGTCGGGCCGAGACCCGAGCTATCGGGCCGGGCTGACCGGCCGGCCCAATACCCACCCTTACCAACAAGATGGAAGACAGTCCATTCTACTAAGACAAAATGGTAAATTTTGGGCTTGAACGCACACCAGGACTAAGGTGAAAGCGCCCCACCCATGGGAGGAAATCCCTAGTAACGGTTGCATGAGCCGTTATGGGTGCATGGTGGTGATGTTTTTGTAATCTAAAAAACATACATGTCCTTTATTGTCATTTCACTTTTTTGGTTTTCCTTTTTATGTTACCAAAAAAACTTTTTTTTTTTTGAAAGGTAATTTTGGTTATTAAACATTTTTCACCTTGATCAAGTGTGTGTTTGCCACCTTTTGGTGGCCTATATGAATAACATACCCAATAGCCACGAGATTCAAAAACACCCAAAAAGTTTAGTTTCGTATTGAAGATTGTGAGATATCTTCAAGGACTTATAAAACAAGGTCATTAATGAGATGATTACCGTGGTTCGTAACCTTTTTTGAAGTTGGAGCCCAAATTGGTAGGAGGTGGGTTGAGATTCACAAAACCAATGGCCCAAGCCCAGGAGTGGGGTGAGTTGTTACAGTAGATGTGAACTGCTTAGATTCAAATTAAGTATAGTTCCGTATCTTTTGACTACATCTCAATTTTCAATCCAAATTCGATCCTCATAGGGGCGGAGGGAGGGGGGTCCCACCTTGGCCACGGCCCCACCTTGGCCAATGGAAAAAAAAAATTACATTGAAAAAATAAATTTTTTTAATTGCATAATGTATTTTTTGAATTTGAATTCAGTTGGCCCTATCCGGACTCAGAGGTTGGACTATCGGCCCGCTCTTGAAGAAAATCCTGGCTCCGCCCCTGGATCCACATCCATTTTTCAATTCACATCCAACTCTAAATCTGACTCCAACTCTTAAACCGAATCACAACCACACTACATATGTCAAGAACCGACTTTTTGAACATAAGGACATCTGGTATACTACTTGAAACTAAACTCCGATCGGATGTCTTTTTCAAATTAGAATTTTATTTCCTAATCAAACGTTGGATTTTTCCCATGTTTAACTTGAAGCAATTTGTTTGGATATTAGATCCAAATCTAATTTATTGACTTCCTCAAACATCATCCTCAGAGCAACTCAATGAACAGTCTTGTTCAGCTCTTGCAAAATCCTTTGTTCTATCATTTGAATGAGCTTAGCCTCGTTCCTGCCAAATGGGACGGCATATATCCATATTAAGTTAATGACAAATCCATGATGAACAATGAACTGGAGAAGACAAGTGGAAATTATAAGAGAAGCCGGGAAATGTCTTTTCTGTTGACCAGGGGCGGAGGGAGGGGTGGGCCCGCCTAGGCCATGGCCCCAACTGACCAATGAAAAAAAAAAATTACATTAAAAAAATAAAATTTTTTAATTGCACAATGTATTTTTTGGATTTAAATTCAGTTTAGCTCTACTTGGATCTAGAGATTGGACTATTGACCCGCCCTTAAAAAAATCCTGACTTTGCCCCTGCTGTTGACCGCCTTTTGTGTTTTAATTTTAGAGGAAAGTTCATTTTCAACCTTATCTATTTTTGTCATTGTTCTAATAAAAGGCACCCGTTCCGTAAAAGCTGTCAAATGAAAGCTTGGATGATTTTCTTGGATGATTTTTTTCTAACCTCAAAACTCAAACTAAAATGCCAAAAAAATAATTTAGTGATGGAGAGGACTAGTTGTTAAAATTAAAAGAAAAGAATTGTTACTGACTCCCGCTATTATTTCTAAAGTTAACATAACTCTTATTTGGCAGCTTTTCTATATCTTATTAAAAAAATCACGAAAAGTATTTTTTTTAAATATTGGAGATTAAGTATTTTCAGCACACATATTATTTCAAAAGTTTGTATCGTGATTATATTATGTTTGTCCAAGAAGCACTCAAATAATGTCTTCAGATTTTCGGAAATAATGACATGCCCTCTAATGTTATTGGCAGCACATATAAACTGCATCATTTTACATTAGTCAATTGAAAAGATAGCTTCTGAAAACCATTTTGCTTTTGGAATCCACTCATGACTCACCTCTTTCTTTAAGCAAATTCAAAATTGAATCAGTAAAGTAAATGACTAAAATGTCATTAGTTCACACTAAAAAATGAAAAGAATTTTTTTTTATAAAAACAAAATTAGAAATAAAAAAAAGGTAAAAAGACTATGGAAGATATTTTAATAAATTACTAAAATGTCATTCCCTCATTTCACCATGGCAGGTAAAAGGGCATACTACTCAAGTTGCACTAAAATAAAATAAAATAACTATAAAATAATGAGAAAGCTGACAATCATTTGTGAAGTTAAAGAATACCAAACATTTCTTGTATAGGGAAACGAGAAGGCGAGAATTCTCTCTGACTATGGAAGTAAGGAGGAGATCTTGAGAGAGAGAGAGAGATATTGAGAGAGAGAGAGATATATATTGATACCCCACCGTCTTTGTTGCAAGGACGTAGCCTACCAATGCCGCTACAGTCCGCAAAGAGTCCCTCCATTCTTTCACAGTCTTCTCGCTCAGGTTCTTGTTGTTCGTGTGCTCCCGAAATGCATCCTCAAATGGTCCACTCTGATACTTTACGGCAGAAGGTTTCACATCGAAAAACACCGGAATGGTTAACCTTCCGGTCCTCACCCTCTGCGTGACCTACATGAGGCACCACTGTGATTCAGCGTAGCCTCTCTAGATGATGGGCATAAAAATCTTCAACTTGTCAATGTATTCAAGCAATTTACGGATGCTCTCCCCCTTTTTCAGACTTTTGTAATCTATAAAGGTGTGGATTCTTCTCCGGGTTAGAGCTGCGTAGAGAAGGCTGGTGAAAATTTTGCGCGTGTCTCTTGCTCGGAAACTGAGGAACACATTAAACTCAAAGATTCCCCTGCTTCTTCCTGAGAAAGATGCTGCTCCTGCTTCCAGCTATCCACAAATATCACATGCAATCAGACAATTGGCTTTTCTTTCAACTCTACAGAGTCCAAACTCTCTTTTTTTTTGCCCATGTTTGGGCTAATACATTCTCTCTCTCTCTCTCTCTCTCTCTCTCTCTCTCTCTCTCTCTCTATATATATATATATATATATATATATATATATATATATATATATATATATATATATATATATATATATATATATATATATATATATATATATATATATATATATATATATATATATATATATATATATATATATATATCATGGAACCAATTTCAAAAAGACGACACTTGTGTTCATACCATGGAATCCTAGAGCAGTATGGGAACTATCACACTACTATTGCTATTCCATAGTCTGCTACGTCTGTATGGATATAAGCAGTATTCTCTTTGGACAATCGCTCTGCCCATCTCCCGTATTTCATCGTGCATTTCAAACTGTCCATCACTGGTAATCTTGACTAAGGATCTGCGCTGCAGGGTTTGAACGGACAAATGAGGGGAAAGATGGCCAGGGGCAGAGGGAAGGGGGCTGCCTAGGCCATGGCGAGGGTGAGCGCAGGAAAAAAAAATTATATTAAAAAATATTTTTTTTATATTAAAAAAAAACAATTTTTTTTTTAATTTGGTCCGACCCATCGCTCCTCTTAGTCCGATTCATTGCTTCTTTTGGACTGACCTGCGGATCATTTGACCCGCCCCTAAAAAAAAAAAAAATCTTGACTCTGCCCCTGAAAATAATCGTCCCACATATAAAATGATGCTGCTTTATCTATTCTACGAACGATATCTAGAAATATTTGTTGTTCTTTCTTTTCCAACCCATTATAGCTTATTCTTAGTCTTTCATGGATCATTTTGTGTTGATTTTCCTGTAATTCTATGAACAGCTTTCTCCATTCTTTTGCACAATGTACCCCAGAAAATAATGAGCCGAATACTTCAAGGATCAACGGGGTATGCGGTTGGCGGTTTGCACAACTCCTTTAAATAATTCCTTCTGCTCTGTTGTTGGCTCATCCTTGCCAAAAGCATGGCAACAGAACAGTTCAAGAGACTGTGCCTCGCTCAAACGTTTAAAACCGGGTAAACACTTTGCCTTTCCACTCTGGCTTTGCTTAGGACTTGCTGGTATCTGGAGGCCATTTTTGTCTGCAGGCGAATGCGTCGAGTTGCTTTTCATCATCAAGAGCAAGAAGGATAACCTTTCCGTCCATGTGTTCCTTGATCCTCTCGCTCCCAGCACTCGGGTCAAGCATCTGAGGCTCACGCGATCGTGAAAGTTGCCGAATGAGTTGGTTTTGCAAGGAGATGAGTCCATTAGGTTGAGCACAAACCTCCCTTATATTTGAGATGAAGCTGCTAAATTCGAAGTTTGGTGAAATCTTGTTGAAAATGGCTTTGGCAAGCATCGTCTTCCCGGAGTCCAACCTCTGACGGGTAAGGTCAATTAAATTCAAATCTAAAAAATACATGACACAATTAAAAAATTTTATTTTTTTCAATGTAATTTTTTTTTCATTGGCCATGGTCTAGGCGACCCTCTGTCCCTCTGTCCCTGTCCACATCTATTAACTCCATCAATTCTTTGACACCGTTGTTGATTCCAATAAGCTGGTATTTGCCAACATCCAAGTCATTCTCGCATAGCACTCCAAAAATTCTTCTCGCAATCATTTCAATAAAATACATGGCACAATTAAAATTTTTTATTTTTTTCATTGGCCACGGTTGGGGCCGTGGCCTAGACGGCTCCCCGTCCCTCCATCTCTGTCCACATCTATTAACTCCCTCAATTCTTTGATACTGTTGTTGATTCCAATAAGCTGGTATTTGCCAACATCCAAGTCATTCTCGCGTAGCACTCCACAAATCCTTCTCATAAATTTCAATGAGCTCCGCCTCATGCCTGGTAAATTAAGACAGCATCAGTAAATTTAAATTATGGTAAAACTTGACAAGGTTTCAGGGCAGCAGAAAATCTTTTTTTCGAGGGACCATCTTTTTACTTCTAATTTGGATTCTCTTTGGGTGATCAAATTGGAACGTACGGTACCTATAATTTTGAAATAACTTCATTTTCAGGGTTACCTTCTATACATAATTTCACATAGACAAAAAAAAAAATGTTTGCCATTGTTAAAATGTAAACAGCCTCAGCTTTTCTTAACTTCAAAAGCAAGAAAATATAAGTAGCCTCAGCTTTTCAACCGATACTTTTTGGAATAATATGATCGTTCAAAGTTTTACAACCGACATATAAGCGCTCAAGGTTCCCTGCGGCCTGTAGATTAAGAAACATGAAATTAGAAGGATAATTTATTAAATTAAATTCTTTAAAAAAAATAAAAAGGAAGGACCGTTAAAAACAAATTCTTTTTTATATTAAAAAAACAAATTTTTTTATATTAAAAAAATAATTTTTTTTTTAGTTTGGCCCGACCGTCGCTCCTCTTAGCCCAACCCATTGCTCTTCTTGGCCCAACTTGCGGATCATTTGACCCGCCCTAAAAAAAATCATGGCTCTGCCCTTGAAGATAATCGTCTCACTTATAAAATGGTGCTGCTTTATCTATTCCGTAAATGAAACGAGTGATATCTAGAAATATTTTTTGTTCTTTCTTTTCCAACCCATTATAGCTTATTCTTAGTGTTTCATGGATCATTTTGTGTTGATTTTCCTGTAATTCTCTCAACAGCTTTCTCCATTCTTTTGCACAATGTACGCCAGAAAATAATGAGCCGAATACTTGAAGGATCAACGGTATGCGGTTGGTGGTTTATAGTATTGTCACAAAAAACGGCGTTATATTAAAAAAAATACGTATTTAATGTCAAAAAAGTTCTAGATGAAAAAAACGGCAAAAAGATGAGTTTTTTTTGAAAAAAACGGCAAAATTTAAAAAACGCGTATAAAACGCGCATAGAACGATTTTTTGCATTTTCTTTTAATGTGCGAGTGCAAAATGGCATAGCTTGTAATATTTTTTAAGATGTTGGCTTTTTTTTTAAACTTGTTCGACCTTTTATGGCAAAAAAGTATTTTAACATAAGAAAAGAGGGCTTTGGGTTAACTTGAAATCGAAAACTTGTTGAGGGCCTTGAGGCTTCGAACGTTCGAGTCTTCGAGACAGAGGCGTAACAGGGCAGGGCTTAGTCTTCTTCTTCGAGTGAGGTGATAACTTCTTCCTTCGTCCGTTCCTCGACCTCACCTCTCAATCGGCTGAAGAGGGCATTTGAGATTCGGCTGGTTTCGTCTGATCGTCTTCTTCTCGTTTTCATTCGGTTGAAGAGGAGGGCATTCGAGATTCAACTTTTTTTGTTTCCAATCTCCATCTCTTTTTCATTCGAGCGGTGACAGGTTCTCTTTAGTCTTTCCAAGTTTCCATTTCATTTTTTTACAACGTATAGACTATAGTATACATGTGCTGTTCAATTTTTCTTTTTTCTTGTTGTCGTATGCATCAATGATTCAATGCATGCCTTCATTTCCATCTCGTCTTCTATTTGTTTCTAAAACTTGTTAGATGAAGCGTTCTTCATTGTCTGTTCATTTGACAGAATCATCTTTGGTGGTTTGTGTTCTCATATCTTGGTTTAGGTGGGTTCTTGGATTGGTTTCGGTATATGTTCATGTACGTGCAGAAGCAACGTTGACAATAAATCATAAATGAGTTAAAAATCTGAAAGGAATTATTTGGAGAAAGCATATCCAATATTTTTTACAAATTAAATGTTTCAACTTTCAAATGCTTTCCTGATTCATTTTATAAATTTATAATTTTATAGCTATCAAGAGATGAACATTGCCATTCTAAGTTGTCTTTTTGAAATTTCTTCGTAATTCCTTAGTTCATGTCTAAAAACTTTTGTTAGTTATGTATTTGTCATTTCATTATCTAATTTTAATGTGTTGCTTATCTAGTCATTTTTCAATGTTTCTTTTCATTTTTCATTTACTTTCTTTTTAAATAATTATCAGAATTATTTATTTATTTTTTAAAAATTTGCCATCTTTTTTCCATTTTATTTCCGAGATTTTCGGCTTCGCCATATTATACCCGTTTTTTTCATCGCATTATTATACCCGTCCACGTCTTTTGTGACAATAATTTTCACAACTCCTTTAGATAATTCCTTCTGCTTTGCTGTTGCCTGTTGGCTCATCCTTGCCAAAAGCATGGCAACAGAACAGTTCTAAAGATGTGCCTCGCTCAAACGTGTAACCAGGTAAACACTTTGCCTTTCCACTCTGGCTTTGCTCAGGACTTGCTGGTATCTGGACGCCATTCTTGTCTGCAGGCGAATGCGTCGAGTTTCTTTTCATCATCAACATCATCAAGAGCAAGAAGGATAACCTTTCCGTCCATGAGTTCCTTGATCCTCTCGCTCCCATTACTCGGGTCAAGTATCTGAGGCTCACGCGATCATGAAAGTTGCCGAATGAGTTGGTTTTGCAAGGAGATGAGTCCATTATGTTGAGCACAAACCTCCCTTATATTTGAGATGAAGCTGCTAAATTCGAAGTTTGGTGAAATCTTGTTGAAAATGGCTTTGGCAAGCCTCATCTTCCGGATGCCTCCACTGCCGTGGATGCCTACCATTCTCACACCATTGTCCATGATTTTCTTCAGGGGCGGGTCGACAGTTGAACCTCTGAATTCGGGTAAGGCCAACTGAATTCAAATCCAAAAAATACATGGTACAATTAAAAAATTTTATTTTTTTTAATGTAATTTTTTTTTTCATAGGCCACGGTAGGGCCATGGCCTAGGCGTCCCTCTGTCCGTGTCCACATCTATTAACTCCATCAATTCTTTGATACGGTTGTTGATTCCAATAAACTGGTATTTGCCAACATCCAAGTCATTCCCGCTTAGCACTCCAAAAATCCTTCTCGCAATCATTTCAATAAAATACATGGCACAATTAAATTTTTTTTATTTTTTTCAATATAATTTTTTTTTCATTGGCTATGGTGGGGCCATGGCCTAGGCGGCCCCCATCCCACCAATCCTACCCACATCTATTAACTCCATCAATTCTTTGATATTGTTGTTGATTCCAATAAGCTGGTATTTGCCAACATCCATGTCATTCTCGCGTAGCACTCCAAAAATCCTTCTTGCAATCATTTTAATAAAATACATGACAATTAAAAAAATTTATTTTTTTCAATATAATTTTATTTTTTCATTGGCCACGGAGGGGCCATGGCCTAGGCGGCCCCGTCCTTGTCCACATCTATTAACTCCATCAATTCTTTGATACTGTTGTTGATTCTAATAAGCTGAGTCATTCTCGGGTAGCACTCCAAAAATCCTTCTCCCAATCATTTCAATGAGCTCCGCCTCATGCCTGGCAAATTAAGACCCCATCAGTAAAATATCTCTTTTTCCGGGACCATCTTTTTACTAATTTGGATTATTTTAGGGTGATAAAATTGAAACGTACGGTACCTATAATTTTGAAATAACTTCAGTTTCAGGGTTACCTTCTGTACATAATTTCACATAGACAAAAAAAAAAAAAGTTTGCGATTGTTAAAATGTAAATACCCTCAGCTTTTCTTAACTTCAAAAGCAAGAAAATATAACTTGCCTCATTTCAACCGATACTTTTTGGAATAATATGATCGTTCAAAGTTTTACAACCGACATATAAGCGCTCAAGAGAAATGTACCCTTGGGTCTCTGTTGCAAGAGAATAACCTAAAAGGTCTGAGGCTCGCCGCAATGCGTCCCTCCATTCACTTACAGTCTCCCTCTTATCGTTCACATGACGCTGAAATGCATCTTCGTATTGTCCCCTTTGATTTCTAACGTCGGCAGGCTCGACGTCGAAGTACACTGGAAGGATCAACCTTTTGGTCTCCACCGCCTCGGCAACCTCCTTCTGCCACCACCACGATTCAGCATAGCGTCTTGAGAAGATGGACACAAAAATCTTCGATTTCACGATGTATCCAAGCGTGTCCTCGATCTGATCTCTCTTTTGAAGCCTTTCGTCCATGAAGGTGCGAATCCCTCTTACTTCCAGTGCTGCGCAGAGATGGCCGGCGAAAGTGTTCCCCGTGTCTTCCGCTATGAAACTGAGCAACACATCAAATTGGTAGACCCTCCCGCTTCTTCCCGAGAATGCTTCCCTCCGCTGCATATTCTCCTTTCTGAGAACCAGAGCTATAATCATGACGCTGAGAACCACAAGAAACCCCAAAAAATTGAGGAGCACCGCCAGGGGAAACGCGGCCACCATCTCCTTGAATTGATGCCACGAGTAACACCAACTGGAGAGCTCCAGAAGAAGGTTGTGAACTCTAACAGCCGCTCAATGAAGTTGTCAATGGCTACTAGGGTCAAGAAGCATATGAATGAACCACGCCTGGTGGTGCTATTTATATATCATTTCCAACAGCTTCCTGAATTGTCGACGACAACCTTGGGAAGGGGCCGAGGGAGCCTTTCCCCAACATTTTATATAGAACAAGAGTCTGCTCCATCGTGCATGAGAGTCGGGGGGAGTAGCAGGTTGAAAGCACTCTTCATGTGAATTTAGCTTGTATTAGTAAATAAATGACATAAATTAATAATAAATTCCTAGAAAGCATCACATGCCTTAGTCGATACATTGCCTCAAAGTTGGCATAAAACATAAGTAAAAAATTTGTTTCATAATTCCTAAAAAGAGATCCATTCATGCAACCAATTTGAAATGCATTCGGAAATTCTACTTTGTTAAGTTTCTCACTTAGAGAAACTGCACCAACTAGACTTTGTTTTTAACTTTTGGAACTTTAACATCGTGCTTACATAGTTAAAATGTGTTTGAAAAGCAGACTTGTTGCCGGCTATAAGAGTCAAACTAAATGATCTCAATAATAATGAAAGCATGAGGAATGAATATATATATATATATATATATATATATATATATATATATATATATATATATATATATATATATATATATATATATATATATATATATATATATATATATATATATATATATATATATATATATGGGATTCCATACATACATAGGCTTGCAGGTAGTGGATCGATTGCAGTTGGACTAGCAACCAATTTCTCATAAATCCTGAAATTTAAAAACACAGCCAGACTTTGGTGATATAAAAAAAAAACGTCAAACTTCTTCCATTTAACAACTCAAGATCATTCCCTAGCTGTAAGTGGTCACTTTGTTTGTTTGATGTTATAAATCCTGATAAGGTGTAATCATGAAAATTTGGGAACTTACCTTCATTGTTCCTGGTAAAGGAATTGATCAGCCTGAACTGCGGAACCATTGAAACCGACATAGCTAACTAAAATGATTAAATGACAACCAACTCAGACTCTTCAAAATTATTGATGGCAGCAACCAGGGGCAGAGCCAGAATTTTTTTTTACGGTCGGGCCAAGAGGAGCAACCAAAAGCGACGGGTGGGGCCAAACTAAAAAAATTTTATTTTTTCAATGTAATTTTTTTTTTTTCTGGTGCTTACCCGGGCCATGGCCATTTAGAAAAAGAAAGGTTGGGATAATGCAGAACTAACTCGTTTGGTTGTTCATAGTTTGATCCGCCTAACTCAGAGTTTGATTGGCCCGGCCTTAAGGGAAATAAAAACTTTAATTCGCTCGGCTTCATGAAAAAATTTCTAGTTTTGCCTTTGAACCCATCTCTTTATGAATAACATACATAGGTAGTCCACAAGATTTTATTAACTAACTGCAATTTATGCAAGGTTTTACACTAAAAGTCCGGTATCAGAGCCAGCTTTATGTCTAAGTTCCTGCTGAGCTAACTTCACCGATAAGTCATCGGGCCTCTTGTGATCCGGTCCGGTCCGACGGAGAGTGGGGAGGGAAAGCATAGGGACAAGGGAAGTGGGGCCCACCCGTACCCCCAACGCACGGTACTCCCTGGAACTGTCCCGAAGATCCTCGGTACCGCTGGCATCAATCAAACGGGTCCCTCTCTTACTTTCTCAAGCAATATATGCTTTTTTTTATATATTTATTTTCACTGGTAAATATTTAGCGGATTTCTTTTTCACTTCCTCTTTTTCCTAAATAGCTGATTTTTATTTTTTATTTTTGTAATTAGTTGAGTTCAAATTGAGGATATGAAATTCCCCTTTTTTTCCTTGTGTTGCTTTATTTTTCCTAAATTCTCTTAATTTCGTGATTTCCGAAATTCTTGTTAGGGATGTGAATGATTTGGATTCAAGTCCGGTCCGCCTTTTTATCACATCAATTTAACATATGCAACCATATCCAGATCCAGACCCCATTTTTAAAACCAAAATCTGGTAGAAGTAGAACCAGCGAGCATAAGAATCGACGTCTATCAAACTCAAATTTGAAACATGGCTGCAAAATTGCAGTCTCTGCAGCCATAAACACGTCTAATTCTATAATAAGAAAAACAGTTTCTAAAATTTTAGAAGTTCGTCTTCAAGAGCTTAGTCCGTAAAACCCTGTGGCTACTACCCTCGTATCAACTCTTATGAAAGATAATACATCAGTAGTTTTTCATATAAGTTAGTTGCTCAAATCATTTTTACTTGATTATTTTTTATATTTTTAAAGATATTATATGTTTCAAAATTTTAATATCGACACATTGTGCATCGTCTTCCCTCGTAGGCTAAACGCATCTCTTCGCTTCAATGCACTTCACAACACTGCTTTCAACCAAAAGACTGTAAAATTTTGTTGGAACATAGAAATTAAGGATTAATTTCAAATCTTAAATCTAAAAGCCTAACTTTTAAGATCTTATATTACTGTAGATCTTACAGTTGAGATAATTAAACACAGTTAAACTGCCATGTGTGGTTCCCAGCTGCCCTTGAGTCTTGATGACTAAAACAAGAAAAAGGTTACATCAGCTGAGTCAATTCCACGTTAAATCCATTTGAAGATAATTTTCAGGAGACCATTGAGTTGCTTGGCAGGGAAGGATTTCCTCACGGAGGAAGAAGATATACATGACTTCAAAGGGGTAAAGTGGTTGGAAATTTAACTACTCATACCTGAATGATTAATTTCTTTGAATTTAACTTCTTCAAAGGGGTATAGATTATGGTTTCTAACTTTAAAAACCTAAAAACAAGTTTCCTAAAAAAATGCAATAGGAAACTTGTTGGCACATCCACTCATGGTGTTAAATGAGGCTTTCCTAAAAAATGCACTCAGTTCGTTCTGGCAGCAATTTAACACCATGAGTGGATGTGCTTTCCTGGTTCCTACACTATAAGGGAAGGTCGACAAGATAGTGGATGTGCTTTCTTGGTCCATATCTGATGTGTACATGTACAAATTTAGCTCCTATATGTTCATGTACGTGGGAATTTTGGATTCAATTGGCCATTCATCCAGCCCCTCAATATATGGAGTACGATGTATTGTTGGGTTGCATGCTTTTAAGGGATCAAATGGATGAATGACACAGTTTACATAGAAAACACACCCAAATATGTGAATGTGAACTGGCTGATATTAAGAATCAACTTTCAAATTTTTGACAAAATTGATAAGAGAGTCCAAAAAAACTGGCTGATATAGAGAATCAACTTTCAATGCTCATCCACTTTTATCGCTGCTCTTGGGACACAATGCTATTTTGAAACCTGGGTGGGGCACACCATGTCGTTAATTAAAGTGTTGTGCATTTATCTTTTGCAGTTTAGATAAGTAGCATTCACAAGAATCATTACTAACGGTAAAATTTCTAGTTAGCGGTCTATTTGTCCAACCAACTATGTTACATCCCTCAAACTTTAGGCTGGTAGATAACGTCTTGATGTACAGTTTTCGAGAGTCACATGAAAAAAAGAAGGGTCAGTTAACAAGTAAAATAAACATAAGAAAGTGAGCGATTTTTGAAGGGACAATTGAAAAGTAAAATAAACATAGGAAAGTGAGCGATTTTTGAAGGGACAATTGAAAAGTAAAATAAACATAGGAAAGTGAGCCATTTTCATAATATCTTAATTCATAAAAAAATAAGATGCGAAAGTGAAAGGGAGACGCGAAAGCATTTTAACTTTTACTGGGTCCCACAAAGTGAACCCTGAAATCAGTTTGTGGGGCCCTGTAAAAGTTAAAATGCTTTCACGTCTCCCTATGTCTCCCTATCACTTTCGCATCTTATTTTTTTATGAATTAAGATATTATGAAAATGGCTCACTTTCCTATGTTTATTTTACTTTTCAATTGTCCCTTCAAAAATCGCTCACTTTCCTATGTTTATTTTACTTGTTAACTGACCCTTCTTTTTTCAATGTGACTATCGAAAACTGTACATCATGGCCTTATCTACCAGCCTAAAGTTTGAGGGATGTAACATAGTTGGTTGGACAGACAGATCACTAGCTAGAAATTTTACCGTATTCTTGTGAATGCTACTTATCTAAACTGCAAAAGATAAATGAACAACACTTTAATTAACGAAATGGTGTGCCACACCCAAGTTTCAAAATAGCATTGTGTCCCAAGAGCAACGATAAAAGTGGATGAGCATTGAAAGTTGATTCTCTATATCAGCCAAACTTTTTGGACTCTCTTATCAATTTTGTCAAAAATTAGAAAGTTGATTCTCTGTATCAGCCAGTTCACATTCACATATTTGCGTGTAAGCGACTTATTTGCAGGTAAGTTCCCAAATTTTCATGATTACACCTTATCAGGATTTATAACATCAAATTGGTTGCATGAATGGATCTCTTTTTAGGAATTATGAAACAACTTTCTTATGTTTTATGCCAACTTTGAGGCAATGTATCGACTAAGGCATGTGATGCTTTTTAGGAATTTATTACTATTAATTTATGTCCTTTATTTACAAATACAAGATAAATTTGAATTGAACTAGCCTCATGTCAGCTGACATTTGATAAGTGATTGACAAATGCCAATTGATCATATGCACGAATTTTTGATAACAAAAGAAGCTAATCGTAATCGAATCCATTCCTACCACCCAGAACAATGCTTGAATCCTCTTGCTTTCGAGGTACTGAGTTGACGTTGGCATTTGCCTTTTCTAAACAACTATTGGTTGATTTCAGAGGGATGTTTTTTACTTTCTTAGCAAAAAGTGCAACATGGTTCTCTTTTATTTTGAATGAGGAGCCCACTTAATTTCTGCACACACATTCATATGCTAACTTATGATAAAGGAAACCCTAAAATGCAATATAGTACATTTATGTTAAGCCTGCCGCATTTCTTCTAACTCATTCATCTCGTAGGATTGCTTCTTACAACTATTTTTTTCATTATAGCTCAGCATTCATTATGCAGTTAAACTGAATCTAGCTAGAGTCGAGTTTAATCAAGTCAAGCTCAAGTGGAGTTTCTATAAGTGAGTTCCTAACATGAGAAACAAGGTCAAGCTCAAACACCATCGACCAGTAGGTCAAGAGAAAGAAGGTTTTGCAAAAGGTCCCTGACATGGCTACAAAGGAAACAACCCACCTTTATGAAGGCAAGACTGTGATTAAGAAGTTTGTGGTGATTCCAATGAAAGTGAGAGGAAGGGATAACCAAGAGAAAGGCGACTGGAAGGTGAGTAAAGATGAAGGTGAGGAGAAGTTGCAGACTGAGAAAGGTGTGAAAGAAGAAGAGAAAGAATGCGAGATGCCTGTCAATGAACTGAACAAAAGGGTTGATCATTTCATTAACCTAAGGCTGAACATTTATAATGTATGCAAGCAGTGAAACTATACATGGAAAAATAAAAGTACTAAGCTTTGTTGGGAATGAGTGGGGATGGGGGGGGGGGGGGGAGAAAGAAAACTATGCAAGCAAAATCTAAGATGCAAGAAATTAAAGAAAAAGAAAAACATGCAAAACCTAAGAAAGCAAGAAATTGAAGAAAAAAAAACTTAGCAAGCAATAAATTAAAGAAAAAGGAAAAAAAGCAATAAGCCTGGCCCAATGTTATCACCCCAAATTTTTCAAAAATGGGGCTATTAAAATTTTCGGTTTATTATTTTTAAAATGAATTTTAAATCCAAGTTTAGATCCAAATCTAGCATTTCAAACTCAAAATCCAATTATCAAATTCAAATTAGATCCAAAATCCAACTTTCAAATCCAAATTAGAACAAGACCCATTTGCCCATCCTTTTGACAAA
>JAANDH010001455.1:0-56558 GCA_011799765.1 Nymphaea thermarum
CGGCCCCTTTTTAAAAATTTCCCCGTATCGTGCGATACGGGGGAGTATCGGGTGTATCGTACGATACACCCACTGTATCGTACGATACATGCGATACGCGTACGATACGTACGCGTATCGCAAAAATCAGGCGTACCGTATCGACATTGTTGATACGGACGGTACGTATCGTACGATACGCGTCCGTATCGTACGATACAGATAACACTGGTTTCTACATGGTATCAGAGCCGACGAGTTTGGGAAATTTTTAGGGTTTGTGAAGTTCCAACCCTAATATCTCTCACCGCGACTACCGTCACCCCTGCAGCCGCCGTTGCCGCTGCCGCCGCCACCGCTGCCGCCGCCACCGCTGCCTTACCCGATACCATACCACCACAACTGTTTCCGCCGCCGCCGGTGTCACCCCTTTTACGGCGTCGCTCTTGTGCCGTCGTTCGTGTGTTGTTGACCGGCGTCGTCGTCTTGCTTCCCGGAGAAGAAGGGAGATATGCGTGCTTAGGCGCTGACGTAAAGGAGGAGATGAGCGTAACTTGAGGATTGCCTCAACGTCCGCCGGCGCTCCGGCGATCGCATCCCCCTTTCCTTACAAAAGACCGGGGTTAAATTGGTCTTACGGGTGAAGGCTTTCCTCACCTCGAAGTTGATTTCCTATTCACTTCTATACCTTGATACTTGTTGGTTTTGCCTCTTGAATCTTGATTCCAACAAAGAGAACGTGCGGTGCAACTTCTACCCGTGGGAGATTGCAGCCCAAGAGAGAGGAGGCATCGCTTCCGTCGAGCGACATCGACGATTGTTTCCCCCAATCGACATTCTGGTCACTCTTGGGGTTGATTGAGAATCCGGTGAAGATATTACATCTCTCTCTTTATCGTTTCTTTCTTGATAGAACTTGATTTTTCTCTCGTTCTTGTGATTCTATCCAAGGAATTTACTGCCCGTTGGTGCTCATCGTTGTTTCGCGCCGCTGGTGACCTGCGGCGCCGTCGTTGTGTCTCTTTGGTGATCGTGATGGCTGAAGAGATGACTCCCAAGGTCGGTGATTGGATTGTTGATAGCGGAGCTACGCATCATATGACAGGGGATCCTAAGATGTTTCAAGAATATAAATTGTCTTCCGAGCAGCAACGCGTGTCTATGGCTGATGGGTCTTCTATTTCTGTGGCTGGGAAAGGGAGTCTGTCCCTGTTGAATAAATATCTTCTTCATAATGCTCTTCATGTCCCCAATATCCCAGTGAATTTGTTATCTGTCAGCAGTATTACCAAAGAACTCAATTGCAATCTAATCTTCTCTGCTGATCGGTGTTTCCTGCAGGACTTGGTGACGGGGACAAAGATTGAGATTGGTTCGGTTATTGATGGACTCTACAGACTGCCCGTGCAGGTTGCTTCTGCTCTCATTTCAGCCACTAGTTGACAGTTGTCAGGTGTGGAGGACAGATCTACCATCGTGCGATGGCACGAGCGGCTTGGCCATCTCCCGTTCCCATTGATTAAGAAGTTGTTTCCTCGACTTTTTACTTCTGTTTCCCTGGACTCTCTCGCCTGTGAAGTGTGTCAGTTGTCTAAGCATGTTAGGGCCTCGTATCCTATTTCTTTCAATAAAACCAGCCATCCTTTTGCTTTGGTTCACTCTGATGTTTGGGGTCCTTCGGGGGTACCCACTTGTCGTGGTTTTCATTATTTCATGACTCTTATTGATGACTACTCTCGGTGTACGTTTGTGTATTTGTTGAAAGAACGTAGTGAAGTTCCCGGCATTGTCAAAAACTTCGTTGCATTTGTTGAAAGTGAAACGCCGTTTTTTTCAAAAAAACGCGTATTTAACGCCAAAAACAGTTCTGCCGTATAATACCCGTCTTATTCCCGTTTTTTAAAAAAAAAAACAGTTCTGCTGTATTATACCTGTTAAATACCCGTATAATACCCGTATTAAACGTTTTTTCCCGTTATTTTCCCATTTTTTGCCTTTTTTTTTATTAATTATTATTTTTTATAATTTTTAAGATGTATTAAATGTTTAATTTTTTAAAAAAAATTGCCGAACTTTTCCCGTTTTATTCCCGAGATATAAAACTTTGTCGTATTATACCCGTTTTTTTCCTCGCCGTTTAATACTCGTCCCCGTTTTTTGTGACAATGGTTGAAACTCAATTCCAAATCGGACTGACAATGCTCGAGAGTATGTCTCCCAATCCCTTGATGACTTCTTGCGAAGCAAGGGCATTATACACGAAACATCCTGTAGCTACACACCTCCTCAAAATGGCGTTGCTGAAAGGAAGAACCGTCATTTGTTAAATGTCACCCGGGCCATTATGTTTCAACGTCATGTCCCTAAGCGGTACTGAGGTGATGCACTTCTCACTAGTGCTCATCTCATTAACCGTACGCCTACTCGTGTGTTGAATGGTCATTCCCCTTATTCTGTTCTGTGGCCTACTCAGAATCCCTGGCCTTTGACCCCTCGGGTGTTTGGGTGTGTTTGTTTTGTCCATGATCATAGTCTCACTCTCAAGAAACTTGATCCTCAGTCCATCAAAGCTGTCTTTTTGGGGTATTCCTCCATCCAGAAGGGATACAAGTGTGTCGATCCTAGCACTTCCAGAGTATATGTCTCCAGGGATGTTACCTTTCATGAACATGAGGCGTACTTTCCTGTAAATCCTCTTCAGGGAGAGTGTCTAGGGAACAAAGGGGAAGAGTATTCCTCAAATCAGTTGATTCAGTTTATGGAATTCTTGAACTACAAGGCTAGTCCCAGTGCGATTGACACGGTCAGTGAGGATAGGGGCAGTCATGTGGAAGGGGGCTCTAACTTGTTTGGCCAGGTTTATGTCAGAAAGCAGAAAATTGCAGTGGAAGATGTTGAAGAAGTTGCAGTGGAAGATGTTGAAGATGTTGATAGAACCAATATCAGTCCTATGACTTCCCCGAATGATCCAAGTCCATTGAATGAAGAGCTTCTCATAGCCTTGCGCAAGGGCACCAGGTCATGTACTTCTCACCCTATTCAGAGATTTGTCTCTTATGTTAAGCTGAGTAAAGATTACAAATGTTTTATTACTTCTTTATCCCAAGTTGTGATTCCCAGGTCAGTGGATGATGCTAAGGATGATCCCAAATGGCTACGGGCTATGACAGAAGAGATTGGTGTTTTAGCAAAGAACAACACGTGGAAAGTTGTTGATATTCCCAAAGGGACACACTTAGTTGGTTCTAAGTGGGTGTTCAATGTGAAGTACAAACCTGATGGCACTGTAGATCGGTATAAGGCTCGTCTGGTTACGAAGGGTTTTATCCAAAAGTATGAGATCGACTACCTTGAGACCTTTGCTCCAGTTGCAAAGTTAAAGACGGTGAGGGTTATTTTAGCTCTTGCGGTGCACAAGAAGTGGCGCATGGACCAGTTTGATGTTAAAAATGCATTCTTGAATGGTCATTTGGAGGAAGAAGTCTACATGAGCATGCCTCCCGGATATGCCCAAGAGGGAAAGTGTTGTCACCTCAAGAAAGCTTTGTATGGCCTGAAGCAGTCGCCTAGGGCATTGTTTGAAAGACTAAGAGTTGTTATGAAGTCAACTGGGTACAAGCAAGGAAATGGCGATCACACATTATTCATAAAGCAGAGAAACGGTCTGGTGAGTCTTCTCCTTGTTTATGTTGATGATATGATTGTCACAGGCGATGACGAAGAAGAAAACAGGAAAATGAAGGAAAGGTTAGCTGAAGAGTTCGACCTCAAGGATCTGGGTAAGCTAAGATACTTTCTGGGGATAGAGATTGCACGATCAGAGACAGGGCTGGTTATGAGTCAAAGGAAGTATATTTGCTAAAGGAGACAGGTAAACTTGGATGTAGACCCTATCTTACTCCAATGGAATCAGGTACTAAGATTAGTATCAAGACAGGCAATATTCTGGATGAGGAAGGAAAAAGTCGATATCAGAGGTTAGTTGGTAAGCTTATCTACCTTACTTTGACTCGCCCTGATATCACGTATGCGGTGAATGTGCTAAGCCAATTTATGCATGCTCCCACTGATTGTCACTGGAAGAGTGCAGAAAGAGTGTTGGGGACTGTAACTTGGGGTATCTAAAGAATGACCCAGGAAAAGGACTGCTGTATACCCGGCAAGACGAACTTACTATTGAAGGCTACTCTGATGCAGATTGGGCATGATGCACAGACACTAGGAGATCCACTACTGGGTATTGTATCTTTCTTGGAGGTAACCTGGTTGTATGGAGGAGTAAGAGGCAAGAAGTGTGTTCGAGGTACAGTGCTGAGGCTGAGTACAGGGCTGTTGCTATGGGGGTCACAGAGATGCTATGGTTGAAGATTCTTCTAGCTGATATTGGGATTGAACTGGGAGATAAAATGAAGATGTACTGTGACAACAAGTCAGCCATTAATCTTGCTAATAATCCGGTCCTGCATGACAGAACCAAACATGTGGAGATTGATCGTCATTTTATTCGGGAACGCATCGACTCGAAGGAGTTAATTCTGCCGTATATGAAGTCTGAAGATCAAGTCGCGAATGTTTTAACTAAAGGGCTATGTACATCTTCATTCGAAAAGAATGTTAGCAAGCTTGGCATGTTTGACATGTATGCCAAGCTTGAGGGGGAGTGTTAGAATATCATGTATTAGGGTACCGGGTCTGGATATGGACCCGGTCCCATGGGCGCGGGTACCGAGAGTGGCTCGGTACCCTAGGCGGGTCTCCCTCTTATATATTCTCACTTATGGTGTAATTGTTGATTAAGTGGAATAAGACTTTCTCTCTCCTAGGGTTGCGGTTGTGCACCTAGGTAGAGCTTCTCCGTGGTTTTTCACCTCTCTTTGAGGTTTTCCACGTATATTGTGTGTCTCTTTTCCTTCTCCCTATCTCGTTACGTGTTTCTACATGCATATTTGATTATCTTAATCATGTCAATGTGTTTATACTTGTTTTACATGCTCCCAATGGTTGAGTCCATCACTTAGGCGTGGGATGTGGGTTTGGCGCCTAGTCCATTTGGAAGTTTAGGTGACTTTAGCCTCTGATACTTGATTTGTTTTGCTTCCCAAGGCCTGTTATCCCTTGAGTTTAGCTTAATTTTATTGCAGGGAGTCTGATTTGACATAGTGGTTGCAAAATTTATGTTGAAAACATAGAATTTTTGCTATAAGTATCTTAAAAAATTACAATTTGTGCAGAAATTAGATTGCTTGCAAGGTCTATCTTTTACCTGAATTGATTGAGTTAGGATTGCAAGTGTGCTAATGTATGCATTAGACAGCTTAAGTCAGAGTCGTGTAGGAGTCTTTAGCAGTCTTTCCAATTTGTTCATATTCAGTTGCCATCTACCATAGGTCCAGTTTGGAGAGCACCAGATTTCAAAGTAGGTATTATTTTGGTTATTTTCTGTTTCATGTATATTGTTTAGAGGTCAGTTTCAGTTCTACAATGAGAAGTCTATCTGGTTTAAATTCAATGCATTAAAAATTTTATTTTGCTGTTTTATAAGTTGATTTTGACTAATCCTATCTCTCTCTCTCTCTCTCTCTCTCTCTCTCTCTCTCTCTCTCTCTTTCCATCTATAAAAGGGATGACAAGGGCTTTTTGACTTGTAGTCCCTCTTAGAGACCACAAGGGGTGTCGTTCTAGGAGAATACCCTTTCTTCATATTTAAAAGGACAACTGGTCTTTGAAAGGGACGACACCCTTTCAGAAAAGGAGTTCTTATCTGGCTAAAGTAACCCTAGCATAAAAACTTATTTACAAGTTACAACAATGGGTGATGATTAAAATGTGAAAGAGAAAAAAATGTGGACAAATAAGGCTGTGAAATAGTTAATTAGTGTTTTATATATATATTATATATATATATATGCACCAGCATCCGCACCCTACACCTGTGTGACAGTTATGAATAGAGATGTGTGTGTGTATGTATATATACCTGAGCTGCACTTGCTCCCTACACCTGTGTGACATAGTTATGAATAGAAAACCTGGAACTTTGGGTTTCAGCCACACTTTTCTTTCTTGCAGTGTCACAAATTCATGTTTCTACTTTCTACTTCCAACAATGGATGAACTCACTCAGCGAGAAGTTGTTGAATCGTTTAATAACTTGGGGATAGTGCTAAAGGGTCTGGGATGCAGATCAAGGGAATTGTTTGCATGAACACCTACAGTCTGCATTCTTCTCATATTTTTCTATTGAAAGTTGCTTGTCCATATGAACTTGGATGTTCATCCATGACAACCTTTCATCTTGAAAGTCCCTAAGTTTCCTAATCCCTGCTGTTCATGATGAAAAAACAAAAAAACTGTTATCTATGAACTTCGGTAAAAAATTTCTGACAGAGATTACTTCTTAGTTCATTTTTTATTCTTAGGCAACTCGTTACGCCATGTATATGAGATGATTTTGACCCTTCAGTTTCCAACTTGAGTACAAAAGTTTGAGGATGAGCTTGGAGATGAACTAGCTGCAGAACTACTTCCTCTGCCGCTTTATAAATTCTCAAAGAAAAGATCGGAAAATAATTCTCTAGATTAGAAGAGAATTGGTGTTGCAAGCCATACTTGTGGGAGAGGATTGACTTCTACTTATATGCACAAGGGGGAAAAGGATCCTGCTGTTGAGATAGCTTATCGGCTAGAATCTAGCCGTTGGAGCTAGTCAGCTACTAGCTCAAAATTCAGCCAATAACTGGCTGAAAAAAAACACTGAAATTAAAATTTACAAAGAAAAATAAAAATTATTGTCACAAAAAACATGTACGGGTATTATATGGCGAGAAATTTCTCGGGTATAATACCACAAAGTTATATATTTCAAAAATATCTCGGGAAAATTTTGGTGAATTTTTAAAAAATTTAAAACATTTAATAAATCCTGCAAATTATAAAAAATAAAAATACAAAAAAATGCAAAAAAAACACACTTATTATATGCGTTTTTTATTTTTTGGTGTTTTTTTTAAAAAAGAGTTTTTTCACGTTTTATACGGCTGACTTGTTTTTCACGTTTCATACACGTTTTCTGTGACTATGATAAAAACTATAAAATACGAAGAAGAAAGGACATGAGAGAAAAAGAATATATGTTTACATAAATATATCAAGCATGGCAGTCTCTATGTAAAATGCATATACAGACACATAGTTCTCTCTCTCTCTCTCTATATATATATATAAGGGAAAAACATATTTTTAGCATTCCTCCTCAAACTTGGGGTATAAACAAAAAAGTTTGCTAAGGTGAAAAAAAAATCAAGGAGACACCGAAGCTTCAGTGAAATGCTTGGAAGAAAGGGGGCATAATCACAGGTCAGCAAAGGAAGCAGTCGCATTCTACCAGCAAATGGGTGTTTTTTTTTTTTTTGAGAAAGAAAAAAAAAACCCACATTCATACTGATCATGAGAACTGCCTATCCATCTCTTCCAGAAGCACCGAGGCAGGCCACATCAGAACTGTTGATGGTGAATGTACTTATACAATCAGAGGCATCTATAATTCTTCTGATTGTCCTTAGCATAGAACATGTCATGTTTTGGATCTTACCATGAGCTTCACCTTGCTATTGTTGTAAAACAATTTAGGGCTGTGTGAGGTAAATGAAGGTGCCTTTCCTTGTATGATGTGTTTGCATTTCCAATGCTTCTGCTTTCAGCTTCCTACAAGATCCAATTTAAGTATGAGTTGAAGGCAAAAGTTGAAAGAAGTCTAGCACTATTTACCAGTGAGTGGTATCATTAGGTTGATCCTTTGGTGGGAAATGTTCTTCATTCTAGATAATGAAACGATTCTGCTGCTGCCAACCCATGGGCATATGATCTCTCTTGTGTATATGGTTCATGATGGGAAAGTACGTTGGAGTAACCGGGAAACATTGGGAAATTTACTTTACACCTACTATTCTATCCTGGTTCCCAGTCCTATTTCATTAGTAGCCATGATTGGGGCGATAGTGCTGACTATCCATAGATGTGTTGTTAAACACTCCATTTTCCTCGAAGCCGAAACTGAACATGTGCTCAAGAGATAGCTGTCAATACACTGATATGCTACAGAAAAAACAACTTCCTTTCAAAAGGAGGTAAGACCAACTAATATTTAAAACATACAAATGGTATATTGATGGTTTTCCTTAAGCATTCTTCTTAAACATGGGGAAATCTATGGCACATAGGTACGAGTATGGGTGCCGTGGGGGTATGGGTATGGACCATTTTCAAAAAAATTGAGTGGGGGTACGGCCGTACACACACACGCACACACACACACACACACACACACACATATATATATATATAGACATACATACATACATACATAGACACACACACACACACACATATATATATATAACAAAATAACATATTCATAAATCGTGATCCAAAATTTATAGATACTACTAAACAAAGTGTGGAAGTATTTTCGCTTGAGAACCTCCCTTAGGACTTCATATGACAAGCAAAGTTAGGTAGTATTCATGGTTTTTCTGTAACGAAAAGTCCATTTTCATTCATGTATCAATTGTTTTACTTTTACCGTTTTAGTTTCCACTTCATAATGATTACTTATACACTCTAAACAAGGTTACCATTTATTTTGAACTGCCACAAACCAAAGCCAGAGACCAACTAGAAGAATATTAGCCCAGGAATGAAACAAAACATCCGCAAACCCACCAACATCAAGAGTTCTTCAAGTAAACTGGCCAAAACAAAAGGCTCAAGGTAGGAATTTTGCCTACGTCACACGGACACGGCTACAGAGGCCACGTACCCGTGTTGACTCGCCGACACGGCGATTCCGACACGGGACTCGACCAGGACACGGCAAAAAATAAAATTAAAAATTTAATGTTTTTTTTTTCATTTTATCAATTTTTTGTGATGCATCCAATTATTTCCATGAACAATCCTTTCAGATATTCAGTACTTCTCTGATAAAACACATTTTCTCACAAGATTGTAATAGTAAACTATTAATTTAATGTTTTTTTTAATCTTATCATTTTTTAGAATATTTAATGTAGATGTGTCCCCGTATCCGAAAATTTTGAAAATTGCCGTATCCACACCCATATCGCATCCGCACCCATGTGACATAGAATTTTGCGCACCCAAAAAGGTAAAATCAACGTGCCAGAGCTATGAAGATCAACAATAGCCACCAGAATTCAACGACGGCAGCGAGTAGAGAGAGAGAAACTAAAGAGAGACAAAAAATAAACCAAAGAGGGAGACGGGTAGCAGGAGGGTAGCGACTCAGAGGTCACAGCTGTTTGTTGATGTTCCATCGGAGAAGAAAATAAGAGATTTTGGGTTTGCATTTGCACCTCTCCTTCTATCTAAACCAGTGGAGCTCTCAATTCGGGCACACAGTTAAGGGAAAGACTAGAGAAGAAGATTGCATCTTTCCCTCCGTTTCCTTCACAAAGCTTGTGTTCAACAGCTCTGCTGTGGGTGAAACGCAGAAAGTGTCGGGTACGTTGGAATGGAAGAAAACATTGTTGTGGGTAAAAATGCCGGAGTGGACGCAAAACTTGTCGTTCGTTGTTCATTGGAGAACCACCGAAGTGGATGCAAACCCACCGTCGGTCTCTATGGGTGAAAATGCAGAACCGTTGAAGCATCTGTGTTTCCTCTTCGGGTACATTGACTGTACTGGTACGATCAGCGCAGTACCCAGGATGTACCCGTACCCATACCGGTATCCTATGTCACATGGGTGCGGGTACGATATGGGTACGGGTACAGACACGACGATTTTGAAAATTGTGGGTACGGTAAATTTTATATTCCCAAAAATGATAAAATGAAGAAAAACATATAAATGTGAACATATAATAAACAAAAAATTGAAGGAATAAAACAATACACAATAGTTCAACAAAATCAATACTAAGAACAAAAGAATAAGTTACCAAACAGTTTTTGGGGAACATCTCAACATTAGAAGTGCATCAGGAAGCATAACAACTCAGAATATCTGCGAAGCTGATATAAATGTGAAACCAGCATATACGTCATTCCAATTATCGCAACTGTAGACTGCGATAGACTCCAAAGGCTGACTGCCCAGTGCCCTGGTGACTGCAGATAGACTTCGATAGAAAAATCATACAAACAAAGCCATCATCTAAGCACCACATCTTATAACAATCAAAGCCACTTCATATACAATACCCAAACACGAATTCAATGAACGAATGCATACACACTCAAAAAGGGTTAAAAGAAACGTGGTTTTCAGCAACATTCAACTAACATTTATGTCGATTATATGGAAGATCAGGCAAAACTCAAGAGCCGCAAGGCTATAATTTGCACGTCCACAAAAAGAAAGTTTGCTAAATCCATCATCCATAGCATTGAACAAGAGTTAAGGCTCAAGATCGATGGATTAACCGTCTAATCTTCAAACAAAAACATCTCCAAATTGGCAAATCCAAAAAACAAAAAACCCCCAAATCAAGAAAACGAAACCCTAAGTTCTAATATCGAAAAGAAAAAAAAAGCACTTACCTGCTTGTCGCCGGACACCACCGGATGTCGCCGGACGTCGTCGTTGCCACCGGCCATAGTTGCCGAACTTGCTCCGCTACAGAAATCGCCGGTGAAGTGCAGCTTGACTTCTTCTGTTCGATATAAAATCAAACGTTTTTTTTGTTTGGATCGGGTCTGACCTAGACCCGATCCAACCCATAGCCACCCATTTCCCGTACCCTGATCTGCGTACCAGCGTACCGGAACGGGTACGTGGGTTGAATCCACGTACCTATGACACGTAGTCAGTATCGTACCAATACCCGTGTTACATAGAGGGAAATCCATTTTATTGTGCTCAGTTCCAGGTGATTCATAATTTAGTAGCAATATTTGTTGCAACTTTGTTATCACAACAAAGCTTAAGACTTGATGGTGTATATATATATCGAATCAAGCATGTAAACTACCTTCTCTCTCTCTCTCTCTCTCTCTCTCTTTATATATATATATATATCATTCCTGGATTTCTCCATCCAGGTTTGGATGGAGAACTCTTCCGGTCTCCCATAGCATACCACCGAATGTGCTGCATCGGGCCATGTGTTTACATGGTTAGCTGGAGATCCAGATGGCTGGAGGATTTTACCTCATCTCTCTCTCTTTCTTTCAACTATGACTGCTTGAAGTAAGGCAGTATATATGTTTTTTAGTTTGGTCCAGGTCTTATAATGACAAGAACACTAAGTCACAAGGATACTGGTATTGGTATGGGGAAGCGAGTTTGGACATGGCAATTTTAAAGGTTGTGGATATGGGAATACGGCAAAGTACATGTACATATATATGTATGTGTGTGCAGAATTTCATAGACAAATGACAAATTAATGCAAAACATGTAAGAAAAATGTGAAACAGGTGAAATTCCTTTAGGATAATTAATATGCAAAAATAATATACAAAACATTGAAATTAACATGAAATGGGTATGGCAGCAAAATTTCCGTATCCGTGTCACTTAGCAAGAAGACTATCATTTTTAGCATTTGGATTTGATTAATCTTTTTTTCTTCCATAATAAGATAAGCAAGAGGTTCTTGAATAGTTGGAACATATAACTTACGAATTAAAGATGTTTGAAGGTTTTGAACCCATTAAAGCAGGCCTAAGCCCAATAACTAACAAACTTATGAAGCTCTTTTGTTTTTCCCTTCCAATTATTGATGAGGACTCTCTCTTGGATCATGCATGCTATTTGAGTAAGTGCTCCAAGATATTCTCTAATTGATCTATATCATTGTTGCATATTCATAATTCTTTCTTAAAGATTAAACTTGTATAGTATCTTTCATGTTATGAATTTGTCGAAGATAAATCCGTGCTTTGTGTCCCAATTTAAACTTCAAAAGTTGGGTAACAGACAGTAGTTATCTCAACTTTGCTTTGACTTTATGGTCACCAATTTTCTAAGCTTGCCATGCTTCTATAGTCAGCTATGGTTTGTTCTTTTTCATTTCTGGTTAACTCGATTTGTCTTTCCATTCATCTATTTGGCAGTTACAAGTTTGGGCTCATTTGCAGATCCATTGATAAATAAGAACTTTTCCACTAATGTGATGCTCTATGGTAGATGCCCCTGTAACATACTTGGTGTTAGAAAGTTCGGGAAAAGAAATGGTGTCAAATTCCTTATCCTTCATCATGGAACAATTAACAAGAAACTTGTTTTAACCTTCCAATGAAGCTTTTGAGACCAAAGAAGCATTCCTAAGTGGAGAAACTCACAATTGGGGAGCAGGAAAAATCTTCTTTCAAAGAAGAACCTTTCTATGACTGCTCTTCCCAAAGCAGCCACTAACTTTTCATGCAAATCACAGTCTCTGCTTTTCTACCATGTAATGGGATGGTATAGAGAGCATACAGATACATAGTGAACCTATACACAACAATAGCCTAAGATATAAGGGCCACAACGCACACAAAAAACAACCACTTCACTCAATGTTCACACAACAGGTCTGTAAATAATTCATTAAATCACAACAGAATTGGGAATACATGCCATATTTGTGCGAGAGGATAGACCTCTACTTATAAACCTGAAAAAGAAGAGAAGCTAGTATATCTCAGTTCTGCCATTTAACCAGCTTTCCAAAAAAGTTAAAACATATTCTTAAATGATTAAAAGAAAAGGTAAAACTACAGAAATAAAGAAACAAATGAAAAATAGAAGAGTGCAAGAAAATAAACATATATAAACATAAACCAAGCATGTTGAATGTATATGTCAAATACATATTCATCTCTCTCTATCTCTTCCTTGCTTTTATACACACACACATCCCACACACAAAAGGAGATAACAAACATATTTAATACCTGCCTGACCTAAGCATTTCATATTTGACAAAAAAAGGACTTCCCTCCTAGAAATGATTATTCTCGTTTTTACAAATTACCCAATGATGTTGCATAATGCAGTTTAAATGATCTCTCTTATTTCTTCATCAAAACTTCCTTTCTGGTGAGGTATGGGGCTCTGAGTTGTGGAGTTGTACACTTATTGCCTGTGATACTCTTGTTGCTAGTTCAACTAATTACAGCAATGGAGGTGGAGCAAAATTGGATGGCAGTCATTCTATTCTAATTTTTCAATGACATAAGAGCTTCGTAATTTTACCGTGGCTGAGTGTACTAGTTTGTTATTAGGCTATAAGCAAGATTGACAGTGATGCATGATAAAAATGTTTGAATGGGTCATGAATACATTAAGACATTTTAATCCCCTTGATTCAAAAATGGGGTGGATTCTTGAATTGAGCTGATAGATAGTTAAGCTCTTTCATCTTCCCTTTTGTCCTTGACACCTGAAACGCACAACTAAAAAGAGAACCAAGAGAGTGATAGGGCATTATCACTGTAATTTACGATTCTAAAAGCATATCCATTATGAACTACTAGTGCAGCAAATTTTTTTAGTTTAAAAGATGCAAGTGATATTTGGAGTTCCAATTCCATTTTTGTGCATGTTTGGTAACTGGGCATGACAATGCGCTTCTGAATTCTCAATATTGTAGAAAAGGCAGTGATATGGTTCTAAGCCATAACCAGACATGAATGGGGTGGATTCCTGAATTGAGCTGATGGATAGTTAAGCTCTTTCATATTCCCTTTTGTCCTTGACACCTGAAACATAACTGAAAAGAGAACCAGGACAGTGATAGGACATTATCACTGTAATTTAGGATTCTAAAAGCATATCGATTATGAACTACTAGTACAGCAAAATTTTTTAGTTTAAAAGTTGCAAGTGATATTTGGAGTTCCAATTCCATTTTTGTGCACGTTTGGTAACTGGGCAAGACTACACACTTCTGAATTCTCAATATTGTAGAAAAGACAGTGGGATGGTTCTAAGCCATAACCAGACATGAATGGGGGTGGATTCCTGAATTGAGCTGATAGATAGTCAAGCTCTTTCATCTTCCCTTTTGTCCTTGACACCTGAAACATAACTGAAAAGAGAACCAGGACAGTGATAGGACATTATCACTGTAATTTAGGATTCTAAAAGCATATCGATTATGAACTACTACTGCAGCAAAATTTTTTAGTTTAAAAGTTGCAAGTGATATTTGGAGTTCCAATTCCATTTTTGTGCATGTTTGGTAACTGGGCAAGACAACAGCTTCTGAATTCTGAATATTGTAGGAAAGACAGTGGGATGGTTCTAAGCCACAACGAGAGATGAATTATTTGCTCGTTTAGAGCCTTTTTCCTTTAAGCATAAAATTTTAAGTCATCATCGGATGTTTCCTCAGTGAATTATGGTAGTTTTAGAACTACAAGTCAACCCAGGAATACACTTTTGTGATGTATTTGATCATTTTTAAGGGCAAAACATGGAATTTTCACCACACGAAGGAATGATTGAATGGCCTTTGAAAGGACAAGAAAAAAGACTTACAGAACTCAATGAAATGGTAATGTGGAACATATGGGTATGTAGCATGAGCCCACACAAATGGCTTGTTTTGCCCTTTCGTGAATGAAATCTTTACGTTTGTCATCATGATGGTGAATATGTGATCACACGTCTTCACCCAAACTTTTGCACTTGCATGTACCAGGCCTTTTCTATGTTCATCCAAGCATAGTGCATGTACTGATGCTGCATGCAATTTTGACAAGTTTGGTAATTCACTGTCACTTTTGGCTTCTTAGTTGTCACTTTTATGTATAATTGTTATCATTTTGGTCTATTACTTATATATGCTCATTTTTTCTGCAAGACTTTTGTCCAGGTGATGGCAACGATTCCACAAAACTTAAGCAAGATCAGCAACAATATGGGTCTCTTTCCATCTGTTCTACTTTTGAAGAGCAGCCTTCTTTCGAATTAGGACTGGGCCAGCCAATGGTAATTTTATCTTCTTACCATTTTGATATTTTATTTCTCAACACACTTTTTCAACAGCACTTTATTTCCCTATTCCATCTTTTTGTTAAAATTGCCCAATTAGAAGGGGTATTTATTGTTTGTTAATGATAACATTTTAGGTATACACAAACTGTTCTTATGGTGATCAGCGATATGGCTTAGTTGCAGCTTATGGAGCTCAAGCAATGGTTTGCTTCTTATGTAATCCTTTTTAGATTTTATGATTTGTGAACCTTGCTTCTCATATTACTGAGTCCTTCAGAGTGACTGCTACTTGATATTATAAAAATGGGTGTAACTTGATGCTTTTCTGCACCCTTTGCACATAACCTTTCTACAAACAAGTATTTGACTAGAATTTATTCCTTTTTCCCTTCAATGAATTTCTTTCTTTTTTCCCTCAATGAAGCATGGCAGACTGTTGTTGCCACTACATATGACGAAAGATGAACCAGTCTATGTTAATGCTAAGCAATACCATGGAATTCTTCGACGTAGACTATCACGAGCAAAGGCAGCATCAAAGAATAAGCTGATAAAAGCTCGGAAGGTATGGACCTATTTAATCTATTTTTTACTCCCAAGGCACCCAGCATGCACTATTTTACTGCTTGGATGTTGTTTTCTTTACCTTTTTGTTTAACCATAACTTGCGAGTTAACTGTTCTGTTTAATGTCATGTCATCATAAGAAACTGGAAAGCAGTTCTGTTTTTCCAGCAAAGAAGGTCCGTCATACCAGGTGAACACTGTGATGACAAAAGAATGCACTATGTTGATTGTTTTTTCTATTCAAAGAGGAAACAGAAACCTTCAGCTTCTTCAGAAGAAATTGCAACTTGATCCTCAATGCTGCTTACACTGCTCTGGCTATCTAGCAATAGTTTCAGTAGGTAGAAGAAGTCCATGAATCTAGGATTCAAAGATTGACTGTGTACATATGTCTACACCCTTAGCCAGATTTTTCTTTTAGTGAGAAATATACAAATGAAATGTGGAGTTTCCATGGCGTAATACTCTTTGGAACTTCAATTTCAGTGCCTTTTTTTGCTTTTCAGCAGCCATATCTACATGAATCACGCCATCTTCATGCAATGCGGCGTGCAAGAGGGTGTGGTGGGCGCTTCCTGAACACCAAAAAGGCAGAGCAAACAGATCGTAGGAATGGTCTGGAGATCTTAAATGGGAGCAAATTGTCTCAGGCTGGAAGGTCGCCACATTCTGATAGTTCACTTGTTGCTAATGGGAAATTGAAATCTACAGACGTGCACTTTAGATTGAATCTATCTGCTGCAGAGATGACCAATGAGTACTCGCATGAAGATGCAAATCATTTTCAGGTTGAGCATATGTACCCTGTCGCTTTTGGCCCCCTCTTCAATACTAGAGATGGTGGCCAAGTTAATGGGATCCCACGCAATCGGATCACAGCAGCTGAGAACTGTTGTGATCTTCTGAAAGTATGATCGCAGGGAGACCACAAAGGAGGTATTCTTAGTGGGTGAATGTTCCTGGGGTGCCTCCTTGAAGCAACCAAATGGGATAACTGTTGCATTGTGAGTTTTTGCTTACTTTGCATTGGTTTCTGATCATAGGGCTGATCATCCCATTAGGTTGTCCGAAAAGGCAAATCATTCTTGGCTTGTTTGCATTAAGGAATTCCCTGATCAATGATCCCTGGTCTTGAGCTGGGATACTTGGTGCAAAGAAAAAACATACTTATTTAATAGTCCTTGTGTGGACTAGACTTATTTTATGTGTAACTTCATGTGCTTGGTATGTAAGAATCTTCGGTTTGGTCTTGTTGGGTGGTTTGTGGAGTGAAGGGCTGGTCAACTGTAAGAACTAGTGTGATTTGGCAACTTGTTAACTTGTCTAAATAAATGTGCTACAGAATACTGAGTTGGAGTATCTCATACTTTAAACAAATTGGCACTTACGGTGGCCTATGATGTTTGGCTTAGCTTTGTTCTGCTTTTCCTTTTTTGAAGGCATTGAGTGGATGAGCTTCTGATTAAAAACTAATGTGATTAGTTTTCTTTTTAATTTATATGAATTTGATGAGATGGGTTTGTTGGATAATGGTGAGGTATAAAGTATATATTAGCATGCTTGCTTCACAAGCAGGCCGCAACAGGACTGATGAGGTTCGGATGGTGCCACTCTGCCAGGGGAAGAGGTACCATTTCCTCTTCCCAGACGCTCAAGAAAGATGCAACTAGGATCTGTTTTGTTTTGGGGTTTGAAGCTTAATGCCACAGTTGCTTTTGAAACACTGAAGGGCTGCTAATGGTGAGCCCTGAAATTTGCGGCATCGGCTGCCAAGATGGATATGATGGCATGTTTTTGGCAGTTTGATGTACTCGGTTCCTATCACATCCGGATGGTGGCCGCCATTTACGTGCTTCCCACAATGAATTAAAACTGAGCAAAGACAATGGTCATTAATGCATGTTCTGCATTTACCTGGTCTCAGCAGACCTGCAGCTCCTACTAGCAGCATGCGCTGTTCCGTTTATGTATGTGTGCCGAACAAATGGAGATAGAGATCGCTCTTTTATGGGCTTTGATTTCTTTGGATTTTGGCTTGGACCCTGTCTTCGCTTCCACCTGGAACTTCAGCATGACGTTCGAAAGCCATAAATGCAGAAAAAAATGGGAGCTTTTTCTTTTTAGTTTATGACAAAACCGCACTTGGGTTGAGTGACTTAGTTTCTCGTCAAGTAGCATAAAACCCCAAGGCTTGTATCTTAAGACCCGTAAAGTCTAAAGCTTATGTCAGCTTTGTATATGTAGAAATCTCTAGCATTTATTTGTAAAATTAACAGTTGATATGTCCGATCTTTAAATCAGATGTGTTATTATTTTAATATTTTTTAACATTTTCTCTCTCTTTGATTTGACCTTCCTTTCTTCTTTTTCCTCCTTTCCATCTATGCCAAACCAGTGATGCCGCCGGTGGCATCCTCCGATGCCGATAGGCCCGCCAGTCCTCCACCAGGAACTAGCGGCACCACCAATGTTGGTGGATGCCGCCGGTGGCGTCCTTGGTTTAGCATATGTGGGAGGGACGGAAAAGATAGGTGGAATAGTCCATCTATCTATGCCACCACCGCCTGGCGCCTCACCTCACCAGTATTGCATTAGAATTGTGTTCAATCACACCCACCTGATGTTTTGTAATTGAACGAATTGAACGAAATGAAACTCAAGATGGATGGAGGATTTCAGCCTCTCTCTCTCTCCCCCTCTTTTTCCCTTGCGCAATACATTTTTAGTGATTGGTAGATACCAAACCACTTGGGTAAGAAACAAAAACCAGAGATCACTTAAATTTGTTTTCAAAATTGTTTTAAACAAAATTTGAACATCCTATTGTGTTCATAAACATCAATTTAGTACAAATTATATTTTAATTCAAATTATTTTTGTAAAAGTTTTGATTTTCCTACCATCATAATTTTGATACAATAAGAGTCGTTCAATTTTTTATTATTAAAAAACATTTCTAAAGTAAAGAAATGACTAATAATGCATGTTCTTCATCACAGCACTCTTGAGATTAAATCTAAAAGGTCATATTACAAAAAAAAAAACACTTTAATATTTATTTTTATTGGGTCTGGTTTTTGTCTCTTAAGATAGTGGTATGGTATTTATGAATCTCTTCTCTATCTCTAGAAAAATTGAAATCAGCCAGCTACTTTTACGATCAGATTTTTTTTTTTAATTTTACGATGCTAAAAATCATTTCAATTATGGATAAAAACTATGGACAATCAATATATATATATATATATAATAATGTATACGCCACACCAAATCAGCCCACGTCCGCCAACACGGTCTTGAATTGACTAATATCTAATTTAAAAATATTCAAACTAATTCCAATTTTCAATCATTTTAAAAGTAAGAGCATATGTTTTCAAGGTCTCCGATATAAGAGGGGAAACAAAAATTTTAAATGGTGATTTCAACATCGTATCTGCGGAGAAATGGTAGCCTTGCATTTATTCTTTTAGCAGCAAAGGTTTTCTAGAGTTATTGCAATGACTAGAACAGAGTTTAGTATGCGGCCAGTCTCTATTTTGAACTTCTATTACATTAACTTTCTATGCTGTAAAAAGAAAGACATTGACATGTGCCCCAAAGCACCAAAACAGCTCTGGACCCTGAAAGGATGACCAGAAGGCACAGCTTCGGCCTTTACTCAGTTAGTGAAATTAGTTTCCCGCCCACCCAAAAGGCTTTCCACTATTATAGATTTTTTTTTTTTTCTGTTCAATAACTTCCAGGACTATATATGTCTTCACTTGCAAAGGCAATTCGTGACTATAAAATCTTCATAGTGCAAATGCTCTGCCACCTTGTTCACTTAATGGCAATCATATGTGCGGCACTGCAGATTTTCGTTGGCACAAACTGTGACGTGACCTTTAACAATTTTGTCCCAGTTGCCATTCTACCATGTGCTGGTGTTTGGTTGCTGGGAGTCTGGAACTCTGGCTTCTTTGGAACACATTGCTCAAATAAAGAATGAAGCACATTAAACACCAGAAAGAAGAAGAAGGAGAGCAACTTGTTCTCGCGTTCTAAAAGAACAAAAAATCTTCTTTCATGACCATTAGTTAGCATTTGAATCATGTTTTCTTTACTAATCGCGTTCTAAAAGAACAAAAAATCTTCTTTCATGACCATTAGTTAGCATTTGAATCCTGTTTTGTTCACTAAATCTGACCAAATGCATTTATTCTCATTGGGGATCATATCCAGTTGATTTGTTTGTATTATATATGCAATTAGCTTTGTGAAAGCAACTATTATGTCCAAAATGATTTCTATCAAGGGTTAGACTGGCTCTTTTCACCTAAATTGAGTTTTCTTGACCACTTCAACAGTCCCCAACCTGTCCTGGATAAGGAAAAGTGAAGGATGAATTAATGTTGTAAAATTTGGATTTGGTTGCGTGTCAGAAGCCTAACAATGTGCATGTAGACATGCATATCGGCTCTATCACATGGACACCGTACCCATGTCGACACTGCTGGACACAGGTGTTGGGATACAGGACACACGGCTTTTTTGAATTGTTTGTATATTTTAGTATTTTTATATAATAATTTTATATTTTATAAATAGAAACAATGAATATATGTATTTATTTGCTTAAAATCTTATAAGCACCACTCTCTTCTTTCATGTATGCATACAAATATATACATGTATGTATGTCGCGCCTCTCCATCCAAGTTTTTCTGAATTTATTGTACCACTGCACATGTACTCGTATCTGCACCCATGTGACATAGTATATCAGCTTCTATCCTTTGGCGTGTGTTGGCCAAAGGGCTGCATAACAATGCATATCAAATGATATTTGGTGTTATACACCAAGTTCAAGAACACCACAATGAGCCTAAAAAATTGGCAAGTTTTGAAAATGGCTAATCAAGTTGAATAAAGCTGGGAACCGGGCCGGGCCACACTAGCCAGCCCGGGTGGGCTCGATAATTTTTTTAATATTTATTTTATTAATTTATATATATATATAATATTTTATTACGATTAAATATATTTATATATTATTTTATAAAACATATATTTTTTAATTTAATCAGGCCGGGTTTGAGCTCTGTTTTAATGGTTGGGCTACACCCGGGCCTGAGTTTCAGATGTCAGGCCGACCGGAACCCAGCTCCTTATCGGGCTAAGCCGGCCCCATGCCGAGACTTAAACTTGAGATTTTTATTAAGAAAAAATTGAAGGGCAACTGGGCAAAGGTACTGTAGTGAATGTTTCACATTAAAAAAGTCACCCTCATGAAAATTCAAGCAGTTGTGCTATCAATGAGCAGCCCATGTGGAGCAATACAAGGTTGATGCCTTCTAAAGTGCATTGAAGAAGGCAGAAGAGGAAGATGATAATGATGATGGCTCCTTGGGAACAGAAGTGCAAGTGGCCATCCTTACTTTGTGTGGTGATGTTGCAAACTGATTTCATTTTTTTCTATAGGAGATAATCCATTTCTAGGACAACTTTTTTTTCTTAATTGGAAAACAAGCTCCAAACTTTTCCGATTTTGCATTTTAGGAGGCCAGGTTTTTGCTGACAACTTCCAAATAAAGGTCCATTAAAGTTTAAGGTTCACGAATTGAGTTGGATCAAGTTGTAGTAATCAACTTCTTCTAACATGGAAACGAAGAAGCATGCACCATTTACTTTGAAAAGATGGCACAGAAAATAGCAATTTTTTTAATAATAGCAAACTTGAACCCAAAAGAAATTTGTTTGGCAATTATCAGCAAAACTTTAACGTGCTTTTTTGTAATTTTTTAAATCCAGTACTGAAATTAGGTTGCCAGCTCTGCCATAGTTTTTGTAGAAAACAAACAATTTGCGACTTGGCTTAGGGGTTTCAGAATGTGCCAGCCACTCATTCCGTCATTTGGTATTTGTAAGTTTTTTTAATAGAAAATCTAAACACAAATAAATGCAAAAGAATAAAAGGAAAAAAAATATGAAGCTCTGATGTGTAAACACAAAAATAGATGCAAAATGCTTACATGCCTTAATCTAGACATCCATTTTTGAATATGGACAGATGCGTCATAGACAAGTCGGCCTCATGAAAGCTGGACAAAAGATGGGTGAACACATATAGATATGGACAGAAATGTTTAAGGATACACACATATTCTTACTTTTCAAAGTGTATTGCGTAGTTGGTTAGACTAGAAGATGTAAAGTTTCTTATCTAGTTTGATTCCTGTGGGCGTTATGTATATGCATCTTAAGTGGTGAGGTGTGATACCTAAGTTGAATGGTGTACTATTACTGTCGCTAACGCCGACACCACCCAAGACCTCAGAGGCTAGGGAAATAAAGGGGCCTTCGTGCTTCTTTGATGACTCTAGCTATATAAAATCACCTAGCCATCTAACCAGGATCGTCCATTTGAAGCAATGAATGTTGAGAGAAAAACAAGGAGAAAAATGTATAAACTAGTACCATATAATGAAAACATTCATCACCTTTTTTTTCTTGCAATTCTATTAATCATTCATGATGATGAATCATACAATTTTGATTAGATAGGTGGGTAATTATGAAAAGTCAGAGTCATCATTCAATATATATATATACATATGTATATATGTTGAGTGAATGAGAACTTGGTTACCTAGAGTCACCCAGCCATTTCAACGAACATCGTCCATCTAAGGTAAATGTTTGGTTGAGAGAAAAACAAAAAGAAAAATGTGTAAACTAATATTAGATAACAAAATGTCTATCACCTTTTTCCCTTTATTTTTCTTTTATCTGTCTATCATGTTGGGTCGAACGGTGCAGATTAGATAGCTGGGTGACTCTAAAAAACTAGAATTATCATTCAATTTTCTTATATATATATATATATATATATATATATATATATATATATATATATATATATATATAAAAGGGAGAAAACAAGAGAAAGTAATAAATAAAACCATGACATTGAAATTTGTAAAACCTTTAACCGTGTTCCCACATTTAATCTAACATTGTACAAGATCATTGTGGTTTATATGTTAAAAATAGAGATACTAACAACATATATATATATATATATATATATATAATGTTTAGTGTAGCCATTAGCAGGGATGGTAGTCGGCAAAGGGCAACAGTGTAGATCCATGAAAGGTGGAGGTGTCTCTCAATTACAATGCCGCCAATGGTGGTCGATATTTTGGGTAGATAATGCACCCAAAAAGAAAAGGGATTCCTCGTCCTACAACACCAATGGATAATCACTATGCTTGGATAACATGGTTTTCCCACTTAGTATTTGTCTCAGTCTCTAATCCTTCATGGGAGGTGGTCAAGTGTCCGATGTCTAACAGTTGAAGCAGAGGTGGAGCTAGAATTTTTTTATGAGGGTGTCGAATTATAGTTTTAAATTTTTGACAAAGCCGAAATATAATTTTTCAAAATTTTTATATAAGATAAATGAGTTTTTTTTACATTTACATGTAAAGGCCACCTCTCGTTGGCTCCGCCCTTGAGTTTAAGTGATTACCAATGTATCTGCTGTTGACCACCGGATTCTATTATTTGTTTTCTTGTATTCTTTGATTCATTTTCTAATAAAAGTAGGAGGCATGGCCCCTAATATGATGGTTTTTTTGGAAAGAAACTTTGTATATGGTTAATGACTTGTGTGATGAATTTTGAGCACTTCAATCAATTTGCCTTATAATTCATCAGATGTCATACTCAAGGTTTTTTTCCAAAAGGGTGATGATAGTTTGAACTTTAAATTTGAAAAGTAATTTTGTATATAAATAATCAGTCCTTGTATAACTATTCACATAGTTTTGGTACTTATTTAATCTACATAAATGCAGGTGTACTAGCGCCTATAATCTTGAAAAAATGAAGTTTTAAGTTTTATGCACAATTAACATCTCTCTCTCTCTCTCTATATATATATATATATATAGAGAGAGAGAGAGATAGAGAGAGAGAGAAGAGAGAGAAACACACAAAATGTGAATTCCTTTAAGGTTGGATGGCTAGCTATATATATATATATATATATATATATATATATATATATATATATATATATATATATATATATATATATATATATATATATATATATGTGTGTGTGTGTGTGTGTATGCAATGAAAGATGCCGACAAAGTACCTCCAACGACAGTGCTGCAATGGTGTTAACTCAATATGCAGAGAGAACATATGTATTAATTGGTACCACACCAAGAATTTTTTATTTTTTTTGGTTTCCTTTCAGTCTTCCCCGACCCATCATTCTCTCCTTGTCGTCGTCCCGTAGGTCCCGCGAGGAGTTGAGCTTCGTTATTTCTTCCATCGACAACTAGAAATCGTAGTCTTTAGATAGCAATTGCCGCTATAGTCATCAATACATATGCGAAAAGGGACCAGATCCTCATTCGTCATCAAAAAATAATCAATCCATAGAAAGTCATCGCTCAATGGTTTACAAACTATCCTTTTGAAATTATCATTAATAGTTAACAATTGTTTTTATTTTGTTAATAGAATATTATCATTATATACTTTTTGAAGGATTTTAATGAAGTTGTCTTAATTTCGTATAGCTCGAGAAATTTGGGTTGAAGTCAAAGAATCGATCCAAAGTGTTGACGTGGGTCGAGTCGTGGATCTTTGACTGCGTTTGGTTTAAATTTTTTACACTGAGTCGGCATTGAGCCATACTGAGTCAGTTTCAACGGCAAACCCGACCTTGACCAAGTAATATGCAAACCCTAACTTGTGCTCTGGACGAGCTCGGTCCACTTCTATCCAGATCGGCTAAGCCCGGTCCGAACCGACTTACAAATGGCCTACATTTTTACACTTTTTCTTCATAAATCTGATTGAATAAAAAAATATAAGCATAAAAATTCTTTGAAACCCAATGTTTAAAATTGGATATTTACAAGTTCAAAATCTAACAGAAAAAAATTGTCAAAATCTCGTATAATTCATTTCCTACATTTGATTTTCATAATATCTTTTGAGTTGCATGCATTTGAACGGACCAGTGATTATTCAATCTTATATATATATATATAATATTACAATTGACATATATAACATTATTTATCACAAGGAACCACAAATCTGATTTATTGTTGTTGTATTATTACATTATTTGGTGAAAACAATGATGTATGTGACTTGCACATTGTTTAGCTTTCATTTATTCACACGCATTCGAAAACATGTATATTACTCAAATATCAAAATTGATGTGTCACATTATTTCCTGAAAGTAGCCACATACATCATCTACATGTTAGTTCACATTATTTGGCTAAAGGAATTGACATATATGTCGTTTATCTTTCATTCATTCACACCTGCACACATTTGATATTTGATATATGTCTTATTATTTGATGGAATTAACCACCTAAATGATTTAGATGTTCTATTATATTAGCTTGCAAAAGAATCCACGTACATGACCTACACATTGTTTAGCTCTCGTTTATTCACACATACAAATATATGTATATATAAATAAAAAAAATATCACATTTGATTTACGTCACATTATTTGGGGAAAATAATATTGTACATGATTTGCATGTTAGTCAGATTTCATTTATATATATATATATATATATATATATATATATATATATATATATATATATATATATATATAAAAGATAATACATGTTTATATATCACATTATTTTATAAAAATAGCGACATGCATGATTTACATGTTTGCCATTACATTATTTGAAGAAAGTGATACTGACTTACATATTGTTTAGCTTTTATATGTATATATATATATATATATATATGTATATCGAGAGAGAGATGAATTATGGATCCTCGGAACTGGGCGACCAAAGTTTATATTGGAGAATGAATATATATATAAGATATAAAATAAGCAAAACAGAGGAGGGAGTGGGAGGAGAAAGAGAGAGAGAAAGAGAGGGGAGAGAGAGTGGAAAAAACCAAAAAAGAAGAAAAAAAGAAAGACGCACGAAGGAGGGAGGGGCTTTGGGTTCCCGATCTTCTCCGCCTATTCTCTTTCCCTCTCCCTCTTTCAAGGGTTCCTTCTATCCTCATCACCACACCACTGTACCGGGAGGGGAGAGGAGGAAAAAGAGGAAGAAGGAGAAGAAGGAAGAGGAGGAAGCAGAAAGGGAAGAAGAAGAAGAAGAAGAAGAAGAAGAAGAAGAGGGCAGAAGGCCAAGAAAAGGGGAAAGGCGAGAAGGGGATCCTCATCATATCCTCGTTCCGCCCTCTTATCCACAACCCAACACCCAATTTCCGAACGAAGGGGCGGCAACTGCCGAAAAGAACCAATTATTGGCCTCGTGCCAACCAGAGGAGGACGCCGTGGAATTCTTCTCCCTTCCCTTTCCTCTCATTCTTTCCCCTTCTTTTAATTATTTTTTCGCTTTTCTTGTCCCCATCTCGGTCGGCCACGATCGGATCGCCGGAACCCTTTTTTCAGCTAGATCCGTCGCGGTCGGAAGGCAGGCGGCCAGTACCACAAATCATCTCGTATCCCGGGCGAATCAAGCAGCTTAGCTCATTAATTTGTCGTGATTAATCGATGGATGGGCCGGAATAGGTATTTTCTTCGCCATGGAATAGGTAAGGGGTCAAGATTCATGGCTAATTCCACCGCAAATTGCTTCCCCATCAGAGCATCTTCCCTTGGTTCATCCCTCTGATTCGTTGCACCGATAGAGGCGACGCTTTCTTGCAAAGATGATGGACGTGGATTCGGCTGCGGTGCCGGAAAGGGACCAGCAGGATGGTCAGAATCAGAATCCGGGACAGAGCCAGAGCCAGAGCCAGAGCCAGAGCGCATCTGGTTCCGTCCCTTCGCAAAGTCTCCACGGGGAACGCGACGAGCAATTGCCATCCCATCAACAGCAGCAACAACAGCCGCATTCCGCCGCAGCCGTTGGCCCTAGGCCCGCTCCCACGTACAGTGTCGTAAATGCTATCCTCGAGAAGAAGGAAGATGGCCCTGGTCCCAGATGCGGGCACACACTGACTGCCGTTGCTGCCGTTGGGGAAGAAGGATCCCCAGGTTATGTTGGTCCTCGGCTAATACTGTTTGGGGGCGCCACCGCTCTTGAGGGTAATTCTGCGATTTCTGGACCGCCGTCGTCGGGCGCAAGCACCGGAATAAGTAAGCTGCGGTCATCCAAAAACATTCTTGTTATGATTTTCCTTCTTTCGTAGATTTTATCGAGATACGAATACCGTCTCAGATCAGAAATCGCATGGTTTCTGATGAGTTGGAGGCTATTGGGAGAGGTCCTTCATCATCAGAGTTGATTGAGGAACTGTCATTAACCTTTATTGGTTAGTGGGGTCGCAATCTACGGGCGTTATTTGATGGGAGAGGTGACTCTTTCTCTGCAAGAGAGGTTGTTTTTGTACCATGGTCCATCGCCCCTCCTGAGTTGGTTGACGCTAGATGTCTCTTTCAGAGGCTTTTTCTTTGTAGCAAGCGTTCGCATTTGTTTGCCCCTATTTGCAATAGGCAGATTGGCTTCTAGCGGGTGTGCTCTTGTATGATCTGATCATAATTTTCTGTTTGTTGTCAGGGTTAGCTGGGGCTACTGCTGACGTCCATTGTTATGATATGCTTTCGAACAAATGGTCAAGGTGAGGCTTCAAAGAGTTCGTGTAATGTATATTCCACTTCTATATCTGATTGTGAAATGTTTAGATGGTTACTTTTGTAGATGGTATGCTGATGTTTTCTGATTTCAGTAACAAATTATATTGGTACCTATAGTGTTGGAAATATCTTGGTGCATTTGTGTTTCCCGGCTTGTAGCTATATCTCTTGTTTCGATTGAGGTGCTGAAGTTTCTAAAAATTGGATCATTCATTGCACCGGTCTTCTTCTTATCGCACAATGTCTCTAACGTGAACTCCAAAATGAATGTTAGACTTTCGCCACTTGGAGAACCGCCATCGCCTCGTGCTGCACATGTTGCAACTGCTGTGGGTACGATGGTCGTTATTCAGGTTAGTTTTGAGTTTGACTTTGTTTTAGATTCACTGCATAGTTATTGATGTAGGACTAAATATTTTTGCGTCCTTTAACTGTTAGGGTGGGATCGGTCCAACCGGCTTGTCTGCGGAGGATCTACATGTTCTTGACCTGACACAGCAAAGACCTAGATGGCACAGGTGATCGTTGAATTTAAGTAATTCCTTATTTTCTGCGTATATTCTCATTGGGAGGCCTTTGCTCATGAAAATGGTTGTACTTGTGTTCTAGGGTGGTTGTACAAGGTGCTGGCCCAGGTCCTCGATATGGCCATGTGATGGCTCTAGTTGGACAGCGGTTCCTGTTGGCTATTGGTGGAAATGACGGTATCTCTTCTTATGATTTTCTTTGTACATGTTGAATATTTTTGGTGTTGCTTTCTGAAATATGCTGGAAATGTTTACAGGGTCGATGCTAATCCTTTTGCTGATTTTCTTTTTTTAAATTCATTAGGAAAGCGTCCTTTGGCTGATGTCTGGGCTTTAGATACAGCTGCCAAGCCCTACGAGTGGAGGAAACTAGAGCCAGAAGGAGAAGGTCCACCTCCATGCATGTAAGTCATTGGTGGATATTTCTTCTTTTCATTGTTGGTATGAAAACTTCATTCTATCTCACAGCACATTGTATATAAGAGGGGTTGTGCATCACTTTTGGATTAACTTATGGAATGCGTATCAAAAAGCAGAATAAAAACCACATCTGAGGGATGGATTTGCATGACAAACTGCAGTAAGAATTAGATAACATACTAATCAAGATATTGGCTGGGTCCAATTTGGGATCTGCAAACATGCTTCAGTACCCTGACTGAACATTCTGCAAGAGCTGCAGTAACCGTTTGGGTACTTCATGTCAGTAATCAAGAGTATATAAAGTAATGGGCACTTCTTTGTCCTCTTCTCCAAATGCTTTCTAGGTTCAGTGGGACAGGAAATATTGTACCAGGTCATGCATCTTACAGTAAAAGAAGTATTCAAATCTTCGACCTTGCTTTTTATCCTGTCAGGCCATTACTGTGAGCCCTGTCAGGCCATTACTGTGAGCTCTGTAACATCACAAGGCCATGTCAATATAGTATGGTATGGTTGGGAAAGGTTCACATCAGTCTGAGATGCAAAACTTGCTTAGATGTCCCCATCATCAAGTGGTAGTTTTGGTGGTTATCACTTGCTTCTTTTGTAACAATGTATGTTTTTTAGCTGATAAATAGGATTTCCTTTTTGCTTTCTCCAGTTTTTTGAATTGAAATGGTGGTTAGGTTAAGGTAACTTGTAATGGCTCTTCTGCAGGTATGCAACAGCAAGTGCACGTTCCGATGGACTGCTTTTGCTTTGTGGAGGACGAGATGCTAATAGTGTGGTATGTAATTGTGTGGAGAATCTTTGAGCTTCCTGGGCTCAAGGACGCTATATCATATTGGTAGATATGCATTGACATTGACACATTGAATGACAGTTGTTAATTATAAGAAAATAGAAGAAAAAGGTTTTCTTAGGCAATGTTTAGTTTGATATCTTTTGGAAGCTTAAATTACTTTTAACCATTGTCACAGAACACTCATTTATTTGAAAAGAAATGCAAAAAAAAAAAAAAAAATTAAAACAGGTCAGCTGACAAAAACGAGAAAAATACATTAAAAAAACCAAAATGAAAAAAATGATTGTGAAGTTGCTTGCTTAGGCATGATATGTACTGGCGACTACTTTTTTCTTGTTAGGTGGCTGAGTTGTGCGAAGCATCTACCTGTATTACCAGTGTTCTTAGACCTTATCAGGACCCAAAGCTTTAGGTGTCATCTGATTGCCTTGATCCACATCCAATGTGATATGACATTTAGTGATTTAGGGATCTTATATCTGAAGATTTTAGATCCTTGATTTCTGAAAAGGATCTGAAATCCTTTGTTCGAAAGACCCATGCATTACATCTTGAATTTGCAAAATCCATGGATTTGAGACAGAATTTAAGTAAGTCCATGGTTCTTAAATATATGGATTTCTAGAACCATGTCAGACCATTAGATATAAGACTCGGGGCAATCAAAACCGCCCCCCCCCACAACTTATGAGCACCATTTTTCTGGATTTATGGCATGCAAATATTGAGTTTAATTCCATGGACTTTATGAGGATCCAAAGCTTTAAGAGCACCATTCTCTTTGGACTTGTGATATCTAGGGGTTTGGTTCAATTAGTCGGTTGAGTCAGTTACTGATTGACCAAAACTGATGAAGCACGCGAGTCGACTCGGGTGCAGCCCGACACGACACTTGATTCGGCTTGACTGAGTTGGGTGTCGTTGACCGCACTCACTCTTGTTTTTTTCATTTTTTCTTCTCTTATCTTTTCCCTCTTCTTTTTGCCTTCTTTTCTCTTTCCCCCCATTTTATTTAATAAACTTTTGAATTTTGTATGAGATAAAGGTAATCTTGATAAAAAAAATTTAACAATATAGACAAATAAAATTATTTTTATAAAAGATTATATTTGTATGTATACTATGCATATATCTATATGCCCTCGCTGCCCCAAAAAAGCCGGCCCAGGCTGGGCCGATAATATATCGGGCCGCCCCGGGTCGGCTAGATGGGGCCCTATTCGGCCCGATTAGTGTTTTTTTAATAATTTTATAATTTTTTATTATTTTTATGTAATAATAATATATATTTTATTATTAAAAACGTATTTCATATTAAAAAAAATTTATTTTATATTTTATTTTTTTTATTGGAATTTTATTTTCTTCAATTCTCTACCCGATAGGTCTTCTTATGCTGCCAATATGTGGACCTGAAGAGTTCAGGATGGTTCTAAGGATCAAAACTGATATGAGTTGGACTTTGAGGCATTGAAAGGGCACCAGGTGGCAACATGTCCAACAAGTGATATCCTGTAGACTTTTAGTTTTTCGGACGTTTTGCTTCTGCATAAAGGTCATTTTAAATGATTCAGCAAGAAATCTTTCTATTTGGCAATGTTGAATGTTCGCTTAAAGTTATATTTCTGCCGCCAGCTTGATTTTTATGTCGAAGATGTCCATCAGCTGTAAGGCAAGATTGACATCTTGATTCATGCTGCAAATAGGAGTGAACCAGCATGTTGTATGAGTCAAGTGATTGAAAGAAAGAAGAGATATGTGTATGTTTTAAGAAAGGATTGGTGAAGTAAGAAGATGGGTTGACTATGATGGGGACGACTTATTCAAGCAACTGGAGTAAGATCCTGGGTTCAAGTACTTCTGGAAATTCCTTGACCTAATGTTGTTAAGTGAATCTGCATGGTCATAAACATCAAGCTACTCTGTTGTATGTTACAGGGCTTTAGAAATGTCCCTTGGCTTTAAGAAATACTCTCCAAAAATTGCTCCCATCCTATAATGTTAGAAATAATTTTGTGGACAAAGGTAGACAAGCTAACGGGCTAATGCATCTAAGAAGCTTACCCTTGAAACAAAGTGTTTAGATGGCAGTGCATGGATTAGTTCGTACTGTGATCCAGCAAGATTTGAAAAAACCACTATCTAACTTCAAGATCTGTTATAAAATAAAAGCGGTTATTCTTTGTTTGCTGGGTCCTACATTTGCTTTGTCTGAAGGTTCGTTATTAACTAGCTTGTAGTTGCTGGAAAGATGGGAATGCAAATACAAATATAAAAATAATGTACAAATGGACATGCAGTATATCATGAATAATTAATAAAATACATGTTCGTGCAAATGTGGGTATATGTGTATGTCTCCTAATTCATAGTTGTCTACTTGTAATGTTTGAGCATTTCATGCTTCTGATTGACAATAGTGCTTGTATCTGTTTATAGGTGGTAGAAGTAGGGAAAGAAACTTGCCCAATTAGTGATGTCTTTCTTTCATTCTGGAGGACTTCCTTATGCCCTTTCATCATGGGCTTCAGTTTGATGAGCAATGAAAAGCGGTTCAAACAAGATGTGTTGGTGTGCCTTGATTGAATATAATAATGGAAAAGTGTCCTAGTTCCATTTTGATGCTGCTCTATGGTGGCTGGATTTTAGCACACCTTAAACAACAATTCAGCTTGCAAAAGCTATATGTAATCAAACTTTGCAAACTCATTCAGCAAAATCAAATCTTTTGCTTAGTAATTTAATAATTTTATGCAAGAAATTAAGACTTAGACTGCATGTACTTGTAGTCATCTTGAGGCATGGAACCTGATGTGGATATAAATAAGAATTAATATTTAGAGCTCATGAACTTTATGTATTTTGTCATAATGTTCACCTTTCATGGGGTCTGCAATTGTTGTTTAACAATTCTTGCTACATGCTTCTGCTCTTGGTTTTTTTTTGGGTAGCCTCTGGCAAGTGCTTATGGCTTGGCAAAGCATAGGGATGGTCGATGGGAATGGGCCATTGCTCCTGGTGTTTCTCCATCCCCTAGATATCAACATGCTGCGGTATTTTTTTCTTCCTTTTCAATGTTCACCATTTATTTATCCTCATTTCTCCTCTTCTCTTTTCCTTTGGTATCTATCTTCTGCCTAAGCCTTCCATCTACTTTCTCTTTTGTTTTCACTTTAATTCCTTGTACTGTCAAGTTTGTCAGTTTTTTTTTTTCCTATGTGTTTTCTATGCTCAGGTTTTTGTTAATGCACGATTACATGTTTCTGGTGGGGCACTTGGTGGTGGTCGTATGGTGGAAGATTCATCTAGTGTAGCAGGTATGCTCATATCCCAGTGATAAGCAATTTCCTAGTTTTTAAAATTTCTTTTTTGGTTTCTGTTTGAACTTGTTCCCTTTGCTATGACTGCTTTCTGTCACTTGGCATAGTCTTCAAGACTCAGGCTACCTGTCACTTCGAGCCACATTTATTCAGATTCATCTGCTAATATCTAAAAACTGTGAAACAAGATATTACTTAATTTCTGCAAAATATTTTGTTACTTTTAGCAAGAATACCTAGGATGAGTCTAAGTGACACAATGAGGGTGTGTTGTGCGGGTGCAGGTGAGGCAAGTGTGTGCGTGTATATAATATACATAAACAAAATTGACAGCAAACAACAAATTTATCAATTGACAAAGCAAGTTAACAAGGAACTGACTCAACAAACTGCAAATATATGCAATAAATGACAGAGACGTTGGAAACAGATACAGTAAAAAAGAAGCAAACATGAGATGAGAAAAATGATGGTAGCAAAGATAAGATGAGAAAAAAATTGGTAATAAAGAGAGATTGGACTGGAGGGAGCGAGAGAGGACCTTGCTGGAGAAAGGGATGCCGGATGGGAAAGCAGCATGACAAAGTCGGAGAGCAAAAAGAATCACCAGAAAGCAGCTCATGGTTGATTGGCGAAATGGATTCACATTCACCCAAAATGGATGCTGAGCAAACTGCATGTTGGAGATGGTTGTTGGAGGCGGATGGATGCCAGAGTTCTAGAATATGCTGAACTTCGATGGGTCAGGACTCAGAAGAGGGCTTCAAACTGTCGAACCTGAATGAAGCCCCCTTTCAAATGGTTTTTTTTTTTTTTTAAACAAAAGAAACGACAACTTTGCACTTGGATGTGGTTGGTTCTTACCTAACTAGCTATTGATGAGAGTCAAGTGCACGTCAAAAGTTGGACGAAAATGGTCTAGTTTGGCTGACTGCAATGGATGTGTGTTGATTGCATCCGGTGGTGTGTCAAAGGTGTAATTGCACCCGCATCACAGCATTGGCGCAAGTGCAGCTGTCCTATTTGGCGAATCTGTGTGATGTAAGATATAGTTTGGCAGTATTGATTTTGAACTCGATTCATTATTGTTTCAACCAATAAGTTGAAGTGGTGGGTGTCAATCTACATGAAATGGGTTATTTAGGCAGTTAGGCTTGGTTTTAATTTTTATTTCAAAAAAATAATTTTGACTAATTTAAATAGTTCAAAGGATACATGTGCAAGTGACCCAGTGTTTTATCATCTGCCTGTATTTGTAAACTAGTTATTGATTGCTTCCATGTGTGTAGTTCTGGACACTGCAGCAGGAGTTTGGTGTGACACAAAGTCTGTTGTTACGACCCCTAGAACTGGCAAATACAGTGCTGATGCTGCTGGAGGGGATGCATCAGTTGAGCTAACAAGGCGGTGCAGGCATGCTGCTGCTGCAGTTGGAGATCTGATCTTTATATATGGTGGACTACGTGGTGGTGAGACTAGTGGTTCCGATGAAAAAATATTTGTAAATTTATACTGTTCTCTTGCTTGTGGCCTATCTATTTGAACTCTAACTCCTGAGGAACTGAACTGAAGCTTCTTGCTGCTATTGTTGCTGTTCTTTTTTACCTTAGTTTGATTTATAGTTTAATTTTATGAAATTACAAAACAAAAACTTTCATATCTCCAGCTGCTAATTTTGTGTTTCTTTCACACGTCAAGACACTTGAATTTATGTTCAGCTTATTCTTATGGAGATCACTATATCCACCTGATGCAGATATCACTATGTGCAATTGATCGACAATTGAACTTTGCCCCATGCTATTGGACGAACAGTTCTATTTTTGGTTTAATGAACTTGAATTGAATTGTAGCTCCTGATTTTTCCGCTATAAAGACCTCTACACTTTGTTGCAGATTTTAAGTTTATCGGTGGCAATTTCTTAAGGCTTCTATGCTTAAGGACCCATTTCACTTGTATCTAGTCATGAATCTTATGCCATTTTTGAAATGAAAAAAATATTTAAATAGATATTTGAACTTGTGAAGATACTTTGATTTGTATGAGTAGAGACACATTTCTTTACTTCTTCTGTTCTTCCTTGAAGAAGTGAGACATGCATGTATAAGGTAGCCTCTTTGTTGGAAGGTGCAAAGTTTTTCTTCTCACTCAGTATATGCTTCAACTTGATAGGAGTATTGCTAGATGACCTACTTGTTGCGGAAGACCTAGCTGCAGCTGAGACTACGAGTGCTGCTTCACATGCAGCAGCAGCAGCGGCAGCTGCTAATGTTCAAGTAGGGAAGTTGCCTGGAACATATCCAATGAATGATGAAAGAAAGACACAAGCAGCACCTGAGTCATCTCCTGATGGTGCTGTTGTGTTGGGGAGTCCTGTTGCACCCCCAGTCAATGGGGATATATATACTGATATAAGCACTGAAAATGCCATGATGCAGGGACAAAGGTGACCTATTTACGATATGAAGAAATTTAATTTAAATATCAAATACAATGACTATTCTCTTTTTCACTTTTTTTTTTTTTTTTTTGGGGGGGGGGGGGGGGGGGGGGGGTGTTGTTGGAGTGTCCATAAGCTTTAGTTCAGAAGCTTAAATAAATTAGTTTTGCAGGAGATTAAGTAAAGGCGTAGAATATTTGGTTGAAGCTTCTGCAGCAGAAGCAGAGGCCATAAGTGCTGCATTAGCTGCTGCCAAAGCACGTCAAACTAATGGTGAAATGGAGCAACTTCCAGATAGAGGAGATCGTGGTGCAGATGCTACACCAAGTGGGAAGCAGTTGTCCAGTTTAGTGAAAGTGTCAGATTCTGCAGTTTCAAATAATGTGACACCTACTACAGTTCGGCTTCACCATAGAGCTGTCAGTCATTTACCATAATCTCTGGCGGTCCATTTACAAAATATTCTGACTTTGATTTTCAGTTATTGCTACTGGATTATGGATTTCAGAATTCTCTATTGTCTTTTATTAAACCTTAGGTTGTTGTTGCTGCGGAAACTGGGGGAGCACTGGGTGGAATGGTCAGACAACTGTCTATTGATCAGTTTGAAAATGAAGGTAGGCGTGTTAGCTATGGTACTCCAGAAAGTGCAAATGCAGCAAGAAAACTTTTAGATCGGCAAATGTCTATTAGCAGCGTCCCGAAGAAGGTAATAACCCAACTTAATCTTTATATGGATATGCATGTTTTTGCTGTCAATGTCTCTTCAAAAGTACCTTGAGTCTTTATTTTACTCATAAATGATAAAACATAGCAAACATTCAGATATAATTGGAACCATGAATTAGAAAAGGTGGAGCAAGTTAAAACGTGAATGGAAAAGTTGTTACGGACATAAAACCACTGAACTGTATTTGTAAACCTTACTTTCATGTTCTTATTGCTCACTATCTTCTCGCAGTTCCATCCTTCTTAGTTTTAGGGCATTTTGTTATCTTTATGATTAATGGATTTATTTGATATCTTACTGTTGTTTTTAGTTCTTACTGATCAATGATCATGGTTTAAAAATTCCTTTTGTTCTCTCAAGTCTGAACTTTTATCGTCCTGGTATTTCCTCTTGTAATATTTATGTAATAGAACGTTAGTAGTCAAAAGCACGCCTAGGTGCTCACCTAGGACCTAGGCAGCCACCTTTTCTATTAGATTGGGCTACCTAGGTGCCCCAAGTGAAGAAGTGTATTAATTTTGAATTTCTAACTCCAATCCTAAATTTACATGATGAAGATTTTTGGAATTAATTTTATAGGTTGATAGGATTGCAACATTATGTAATTTGTTGTTTGTAAATAAACGCAATTTCTTGGATTGCAGGTTATAGCACACCTTTTGAAGCCTCGTGGTTGGAAACCTCCTGTGCGGCGGCAGTTCTTCTTAGATTGTAATGAGATTGCTGATCTTTGTGAAAGTGCTGAGAGAATCTTTTCTTGTGAGCCTAGTGTTTTGAAAATTAAGGCTCCTGTAAAGATTTTTGGTGATCTCCATGGTCAGTTTGGTGATCTCATGCGCCTCTTTGATGAATATGGATCTCCATCAACGGCTGGAGATATAGCGTAAGTTTTTCCTTTTCTTTATTTGTTGCACATGTGTAAGTTTTTCCTTTTTCTTTATTTGTTGATGTGCATCTATTCTGTGCAGGCATGAATTTATATATTACAAGTAGACTGGACATAGACTGAATGTTTTGTTTTTTTTGTTCATGTTCATGTATTTGGATGTCCATTCATATTTTTTTGCATGCATTTGTTATACTCAATTTTATTGTTATTTCTAGCAAAACTCTGAAGTTCCGTGTTGTCAATTTTAAGATGCGAAAATCACAAATAGTGGTTCGTGGATGCTCATAAATGTTCAGCATGTCATTGTTTTCGTGTCTGACATTGACACTGACACTGGCAATTGAACCTTGTGCTTCAAAGTGCTAAATTCTATTAGGCGTAATGGTCATGTTTTGAGTTTTGAGTGTTGAAGACTCCATAATGGCATAATCCATATATGCAATTCATAGATTAGAAAATTTTCCTATATTCTATGATCGATACTTCGTTTTTTCTAAAAATTTGTTACATGGACTGCAGTAGTAACTTGTATCTCAGGATGGTTTTTTTTTTCTTCTGATTTTCTAGAGGAGGTCACATGATATATCATTTATTAATCAATGATTCTGAGATTACTTGTTCTTGTTGTTGCAAAATCAGTTTTTTTAATGTCTTGGAGTCTGACACTTTCTCCTTCTCAGGTATCATAGTATTCTTACTTGCTTCTAGTTTAAAATATACTTCCTTTCTGTTTTTTTGATAAAAAAGTCTGTATCTGTCTGGTAATATATACGATATTAACAAAATATGTAAATATATGTCTTTACTTGTATCTGTGTGTAAAAAACTTCATCCACCTATCTAATTGTTAGTAGCTAAAATGTTTGATACATTGTAGTCATGTTTGTAATTGTCAGTACATTTTAATTGTTTTCTATGTTTGTAGAAGATAAGATGGTGTAATGACTACCCAGTACTTATCTTAACTTTAGCAGCTTCTAGAGTATTCTGTAGGGTTGATCTGGGAAGAGTAAGTGAAATGAGGGGGTATCCATGAGAGGTGAGGTTAGGGGAAAGCTGCCAAATTTGTCAATCGTTGCCCGCATTTTTTTTTAACGTATCTCAAATGTCTCTTAAGTATAAATACCTTTTGGTCCTTTCTTGATAAGATAATTCATTTAGCTTTGTTGTACCTTTAAAGTTAATTTTGACCCGGTTTATTTGCTTTTACCAAGCAATCTTTAAGTGAATGGTTTAGGATAGTGCCTCTTTGGAGCAGAATGCGGACTCGCACTATCAAATGCAATGTCAAAAGGCAGGGTTATTCTTTATGAATTGCTGTAATCCAATTTGTCACGATATTCGCACTATCAAATACAATAACTTTTGTGTAACTGTTCTAACAAGCTGCTAGGATGTTGTTTTTTGGCTTTTCCTAATATTTTATTAGAAATTTTGTTTTATCATTTGTTTTATTTCCTCCTTTTGATGGTTTTGATATTTTGATACTTGATTACCAACGCATAGAGAACGTGATTGATTTGTTCATTAGTTGGGAGCAGAGGTAGCAATTTTCCTTGGGTGACATAACGTCTGCTGCTCTTGCTTGCAGATATATTGATTACCTGTTCTTGGGAGATTATGTTGACCGAGGCCAACACAGCCTAGAAACCATCTGTCTTTTGCTTGCTCTCAAGGTACACTCCGACTGGTTGTACTTGTGATTGGGTTATGTGTTTGAAGGTTTTTAGTTTTTATTTGTTTATTTTTTTTTTGGTTCTGATTTCATATATCTTTTGATTATCCAGATTGAGTATCCACACAATGTGCATTTAATTCGTGGGAATCATGAGGCTGCAGATATAAATGCTCTATTTGGTTTTCGGATCGAGTGTATTGAACGCATGGTATTTAATGGGCATTATTTTCTTGCTTTCCTAGATTTCGTCAAGTATATTGAATCTTATGAAATGGATCTGCTTCTAACCAGGGAGAACGAGATGGCATTTGGGCTTGGCACCGTATAAACAGATTATTCAATTGGCTTCCTTTGGCAGCTCTGATTGAAAAGAAAATTATATGCATGCATGGAGGGATTGGCCGATCTATAAATCATGTGGAGCAAATAGAAAACCTGCAACGACCTATAACTATGGAAGCAGGCTCTGTGGTCCTCATGGATCTTCTTTGGTGCGTGGCTCCTCCCTCCTTTGTTATTGTTATTACTATTATTCTTTGGCTATTATTTTTCCTACTAGTATTATTATTATAATCCAATTATCTGCATGTGTCTACATAAATGGTTCCTAGACAATTACATGTCCTGAGCCTATCTTAAACTCTAAAAATCATCATATATATATATATATATATATATATATATATATATATATATATATATATATATATGTATGTGTGTGTGTGTGTGTGCACTAAGCTAACATTATGGATATATTTTAATGATCTGAGTAATTTAGCTGAGCTGACTACTATTTTGAAGATCTAAAATTCTTTTGTTGGCAGGTCTGACCCCACGGAGAATGATAGTGTTGAGGGCTTGCGTCCAAATGCAAGGGGACCAGGATTGGTTACTTTTGGGGTGAGTTTTTTCTTGAACACTTTTGGTTGCCTATCAATTGTAACATGAAGAATTACTAGTCAACCCAAAAAGGATGGAACCAAAGGCAACAAAAATTGAACAAGAATCATGTCTTGCTAAACGGCTAAAATGAAAATTACAAGCAATCATTAGTACAATTTCTCGCAATGTATACATACCAATGGAAGCCAAATCCTGACTTAGAATCAGACAAAGGACCTCTGTAATAAAGAGAAGCAAAAAGACATAAAAGGACAAGTAATAATACCAACACTTCATTTTTTGCTCGTATGAAAAAGGCATAATCCTCACAAGTGACATCTAGTTGAGGGGAGAGTCAGCTGCTAGCCGGACTCCTCACTTCAATGGGTATATGTTTGGACTCCTCAGTTGAATGGCTATATGGTTAACACCCTAGCTGACAACAAGAAAATAGAAAAGAATATATAAATATATTTAGTTATTTTGTGGATGACATTGGAAGTATGGGGCTTATACTTAAAACTCTTAAGTATGTGTGCAATAAGTGTCTTTGAAAGTTTGAACATATTGTAACTATACCTTGAGTTTACAGTTAAAGATTTAATGAAAACTACAAGAAACTTTTGAGGGCAAAAGATTCTGGTTGGTGCATCTGCTATACTTCACATATATGAAAAAATTGTATGTCCTGACAGCATGTTCTTTATTCTTACTCAGTTGATATTGGATTGACTGCCTTTGATGCACATTTATACTGAAGATAAATGTTTGTGCATTTTCCTTTAAATTTTAAAAAGATTAAACTCGAGAAATAGATTATAATTTGATACTCGCTGAAAATATTTTCTGTAGCACTATATCCCCCACATCTGTCTCCTTGCACAACCACTTTCATGCTTCAGGGACTTGTTCATTAGGGATAGAGAAGCTTGATTTTTTTTTTAAGCTAATGAAATGGGTGCTTCTACCCATGTTGGCTTATTCGGAACATCAAAAGCAGGCAAAAAATCTTTTTAGACTCTGTTGGTTATCGTTTCCTTTTTTCATTGATTGGGTGTAAAAAATCTGGTATATGTATCAAATGATAATTCCGGCACACACCTCAAAGCACCAAAATATTTCATGTCTCTTGAAAGTATTTGAAGTATGCAAGACTAGTCATTATCATGAAGCTGCGTTTGGAAGGGGGAAAACATGACCACCTACAGATATTTTATCATGCTGAGTTTCTCTTGGATGCAGACATGCAATATGTTAAAATTTGAAAACTGCAGAAATTAGATATAGTATGGCTACTTGCTTCAGGACTCATGATAATGCAATTTCATTGAAGTTAGGTCTTCCAGTCAAACTTTCGTTGTCTTATGTTTTGAATGTGTTTCTTTGGGATTCACTGATTTTGAAGAACCACTTTTTTCTACAGCCTGATCGTGTAATGGAATTTTGCAACAATAACGATCTTCAGTTGATTGTACGTGCACATGAGTGTGTGATGGATGGTTTTGAGCGATTTGCTCAAGGCCATCTAATTACTCTCTTCTCAGCTACCAACTACTGTGGTATGGAGCCATCATATTCCTCTTGGACGTTTTCTTCTCTTCTTTCCCTATTGTGATTCTCACTGGTGTGACCACAAAAAAAAAATAGGTACTGCAAACAATGCAGGGGCGATCTTGGTTTTGGGAAGGGACCTTGTTGTTGTCCCAAAACTCATTCATCCTTTGCCACCAGCAATTTCATCACCAGACACGTCACCTGAACCTCATATTGAAGACACGTGGATGCAGGTAGCGCCTTGCGTTCTATAATAATCTTAAGCATATTTAAGCAAATCTTATGTGCTGCATTTGCTGACTGTTTGACATATTATAAAAAAATCAGGAGCTTAATGCTCACAGGCCACCGACACCAACAAGAGGCCGTCCTCAGGGTGCAAATGATCGTGGTCCACTTGCTTGGATATAGGCCCGTTGGTTTCATGTCTCATGCAATGGCAGTTGGGTTCTCTATTGTTCCATGTTATTGCTGTGGCTGCTCATGTTATGGGAGGAGTCCTTTGTATACACGATCAAAAACCCATCTGAGAGGTTGGAGGGTTTCATGGAGGGCAATGGCATGGTATGCTTTCCACATCTGATGTACCCCATTCTGCCAGATTACCTTGTATTGTAATGCATATTCAGGCAATTCAATTTGGAGGAAAAAATTTCAAGTAACATCAGATGGTTGAGTTATGTCAAGGGATCTAGAGCTCTTTCAGCTGTTAAAGAGATGCTGCAGGTGGCTTTTTAGAAAGCTGTCAGTCTTATCTCCCTCTTCATTAGCTATTGGAAAGGCATTTGGGCAGCTCCACTTAGGCGGCTAAGTTTCTCTCTGTTCCAATTGGAAAATTGTACGCTAGTAGCTTTTCTATTCTTTTCTCCTCTCTTCTGCCATCACTTCTTTTACTCCTTCAAGGTGCTGACTGGTGATTGTTTATATGCAAAGACGAAACCCTTTGTAGCTGAGCATGTATCATAGTATTGAAGAACTGCAACAGCACGGTGGCATGTATTTTTGTGCTGTTGTATATTATAACTCTTGTGTGAAGTTGAAGAAGGTTGCATGTAGATTTTGTGTGGGACTTGGAAGATGGGAGGGTTTGTGTAAATAGCGGAGCGGTTCTCATGGGCGCATTCCATTCTCTTTGGGAGGTGGTGTATGTGAAGTTGATCTGAAAGTTCACGTTGCTCCTTTGTTGTCTATTGCATTTGACCTTTTTCTTATTGCTATCGACTTCCCCTTAATTTGGTTAACATATTTATCTTTTCTAATGAAGCTTTTTATATATATATAGTCACCCAACCATCTAACCGGGGCCGTTTTATTCATCATGATGAATAGTTAAGAGAAAAATAAAGAGAAAAAAGGGATGGGCAGTTTCATCATATATATTAATTTACGTCCTTTTTCTCATTGTTTTTGTCTGAATCATCCATTTGCTTTAAATGGATGGCCCTCGTTAGATAGCCGGGTGATTCTAGATAGCAAAGTCATCATTTACTCTATATAATTCTAAGAATTGAAACGGCATTAGTAATGTTCATCACCTTAGTATGAAATTCAACAGCTTCCAACTGGCATTTGACTTGGTGAATTCTTGCCCCTATTAGAGGGACACGTTGACTTTTGTCATTGGATGATGTACACCAGTTATTGCCTGCCCTTCTCAACAGGCTAAACCATATGTCATGAGTCACCAAAGAAGCCATTGGTCTACCTTAACACCCATGTGAACCCAAAAAGCCACCTTAGTTTACCTTATCAAGATGATCCACAAAAAGCCCTTATCTTGGGTTTTCTTCATGAATACTCTTATTCATTCATTTCTAGACATAACAAATGACGATCACGAAGGACAAACACCAAATTCTTGTTGTCCAATTACCTCAAAATTTCTTTTCTGCCACCAATTCAGAGCTTTCTTGACCAGTCACATATATCTAACTTTTAGATTGAATTTGGCAGCTAAGAAAGTCTAGCAAGACTGCAGCTCTTCCAACTTGCAATGAAGCAAAACATGGGCACAGGATTCTGATTCACTTTTATAACGTGCAACTGTTAACCAGAGGGATACCAAAACTTTTCAGTTTGTCAACAGTTTACAACTTTCCTTTGTAAGCTAAAAAAGGGCACCATTTGGCTCTTGGGATTGCCCCATTACTCTATAATTTCATCCCATCTCATATATATTTCTTTTAATCCTTACCAGATCATATATATCTTTCCTAATGAGGGCTGACACGCACCATCCAAAAAACAGGTCAGCCTCTGGTTCTTTTGTAGTATCTAATTGATAATATGGGATGAGCAGAGGAGATTAAAATTGGGATTGCTGCTACAATCCCTGATCAACTCCAAGTTAATCCAATAGCTCCTCATTTGGTGACATGTCTGAAAACCAAACGCATTAGCAAGCAATCTAGAAAGCCCCAATCCCAGTTTTCACTCCATAGGCAAGTACTATTTCCATTTCCTAGCCTCCATTTCACTAAATAGCTGACATCTTCCTATCCCCACATAATACCTTTCTACGCTCAGGAAAAAATGGGCCTTCAGCTTACCTGTCCACAAACTTTTCTTTTCATGAAACTTCTTATTCATCAACTTTGAAAGTAAAAAATTATCGTCTAGGCCCTATTATAGCAGAACAAATCCCATACGCCTACACCTTCCTCATCGGCCCACAAAAGTTGTTCCAGCCGATGGGTGACATTTCCTGATGTCGTCTCAATCTCCCCAAAGAAAAGAAATACAGTTTCTTTCCAAAGAACTAATCACCAATCGTGGAAGCTTGAACACCATCGTCCAATACCCGATTAGTTGAAAGATGGCATGCCTAATGGGACACAGTCAGCTACAAATAAGGTAATATTCTACTTCTCAAGTTAAAACACTTCACCTTGGCCGACAACCCCAGATACACAATGAAAAGCCAGAAACTACGATTTGATGATTAACAACCACCGAAACCTGTTGCGCAAATTCTCACTAGGCAATGAAGATTGTTCTACTTTATGAAACAGCACAAGGATGGGATACTGCAAAAGATATACCAAGGGATAGCAAGATACCCACTTCAGATACCTTGCCAATATTTCCATAACCACGGTGAAAAGAAAAGGAGATAGATGGACACCCCATCTGATCCCTCTTTGACTGTCAGTGGACATTCCCTCTTTTCCATTATTAACTAGATCATATGACTCGCTATTACACAGATCGTCATTTTTTCACCCAGCCCTCACAAAATCTCAAATGGAAGAAGACCCACTTTGCCATTAATAGCTAGATCATATGACATACTAGTAAAATAGGTCATTATGCCTCACTAAATCCCGAATGAGAGAGACCGTATATAAAAAAAACCCCATTTGGCTCTATGCAACCTTCACATTTTCCGTTATCTCCTCTTTCATTAAGACAAAAACAGATTTCCCAATGAAGAGAACAAACGAACTCAGCAAGACATGCAAGGGTTTAGTCATACTTAAAGCTTTATATTCACCTGAGACATTTGGTCATGTTACATCCATATTTTGATTAAGAAGATTTCCCAATGAAGAGAACAAACGAACTCAGCAAGACATGCAAGGGCTTAGTCATACTTAAAGCTTTATATTCACCTGAGACATTTGGTCATGTTACATCCATATTTTGATTAAGAAGTGGCCCTTTTCCAGCCAAATAGGGAAAATCTTATATGTGAATTAAATAGTTGGTCACACCACCAAGTGGACGCCTCCTGTTGTGTCATTTGAAATCAAAATTAAACACTACGTTGACAGAGATGGAGAGAATTATCAGCAGAGGGGCAGAGACAACAATTTTTTCGTTACAACTATTGAATGCGGACTAATAATTCTGCGCAGATAGATGGACGCTCGAGGGGTATGGTTCACCATAAGGATCAGACAAATCCATACCATCCAAAAAAAGAACGGGAACACAAATTTAAAAAAAAAAAAAAAATTATGACCCATGTAAGATGTGTGAACTAAAGCAACGTCGGAACCCATCTGTTGAACCATTGAGATCATAGATGTGCTACTTCTGCAACTCGGTAGGCATTCTTATAAATCCATAAATTAAGAAACATAGATCATAAGGAAGAGCTAGGCACAGGCTTTTGTTACCCTAATTTTTGTTTCTTACCCAAGTAAACTGCACCCCGGCGAACAGATTTCTCGTCCTCCCGGCAGCACAAGACCGAAGGTTATACACAGTAGTATACAGCAAGCATTTATATTTAAAAAACGTGTTAAATATCAAATCTTCATTGATTATGTAAAACAAAGGGAAGTGGCGAAACCAGATCTAAAGAGACAGAAGGAGGTATATATATATATATATATATATATATATATATATATATATATATATATATATATATAAGCTTCATTAGAAAAGATAAATATGTGTAATATATTTAGAGCGAGGCGCAAAACAAGAGAAGCCGGTCACAAAAGGAACTATAATAGCCTCAGACACTTCCACGAAAAAGAACGGTTTCTGCTAATACCTAACATAAGTTTATATGTGTAAAGTTTTCGTCAGCACTCAAATCAGAACTTCCGCACACAACATGCTTGAACTAACTTTATTCCACTCCTTCCACAATTTCCTTGGATGCAAGCAAGAACACGGAGAAATAGCAAGACAATTTCCTTGGAGCAAGCAAGAACACACACACACACACTACGAAAGAACAAATATGTTGACCAAAGAGAAGTCAATAGCAATAAGAAAAAGGTCAAATGCAATAGACAACAAAGGAGCAACGTGAACTTTCAGATCAACTTCACATACACCACCTCCCAAAGAGAATGGAATGCGCCCATGAGAACCGCTCCGCTATTTACACAAACCCTCCCATCTTCCAAGTCCCACACAAAATCTACATGCAACCTTCTTCAACTTCACACAAGAGTTATAATATACAACAGCACAAAAATACATGCCACCGTGCTGTTGCAGTTCTTCAATACTATGATACATGCTCAGCTACAAAGGGTTTCGTCTTTGCATATAAACAATCACCAGTCAGCACCTTGAAGGAGTAAAAGAAGTGATGGCAGAAGAGAGGAGAAAAGAATAGAAAAGCTACTAGCGTACAATTTTCCAATTGGAACAGAGAGAAACTTAGCCGCCTAAGTGGAGCTGCCCAAATGCCTTTCCAATAGCTAATGAAGAGGGAGATAAGACTGACAGCTTTCTAAAAAGCCACCTGCAGCATCTCTTTAACAGCTGAAAGAGCTCTAGATCCCTTGACATAACTCAACCATCTGATGTTACTTGAAATTTTTTCCTCCAAATTGAATTGCCTGAATATGCATTACAATACAAGGTAATCTGGCAGAATGGGGTACATCAGATGTGGAAAGCATACCATGCCATTGCCCTCCATGAAACCCTCCAACCTCTCAGATGGGTTTTTGATCGTGTATACAAAGGACTCCTCCCATAACATGAGCAGCCACAGCAATAACATGGAACAATAGAGAACCCAACTGCCATTGCATGAGACATGAAACCAACGGGCCTATATCCAAGCAAGTGGACCACGATCATTTGCACCCTGAGGACGGCCTCTTGTTGGTGTCGGCGGCCTGTGAGCAATAAGTTCCAGCATCCAATTAGGCTGCTGAATCTCTCTCTCTCTCTCTCTCTCTCTCTCTCTCTATATATATATATATATATATATATATATATATATCATGGTGACTCTGGATTTTTTAGAGTTGTGTAACCATGCAAACAAGCAGTCTGTGTATGGATGCTTAATGAACATTTTTCATTATCTAATATTAGTTCTCATGTTTTTTTTTTCTTTGTTTTATTGTCAATAAGAAATAGAAAATCTTGATTAGATGGTTGATTAACTTACCTAAAGTTACATATATATATATGAGTGTTTATTTCTGTTCACATGGTCACCTTCGCTTGTGAAGATTGGAACTTATTTGTTGAATTCAGCATGACGGGGCGTTTTTCTTTCGATTTCGTGGTGTTTTTTTCCTTTGCAAAAAAAAGTAACCTAACAGTTTCTTTTGCCTTTCTCGTTAAGTTCAATCGGACGGCCTTGAATCTTCCTTGTTAAAATAGTATGCAAATGAATAATAGTAAATGAACGTAAAAAAGGGAATCTAATGGTCGGGAAGCTTTGAATTCAATCTGAAGGGTGAATCTGTTATTTCAATAATCGGTCAATGTTTTCGATATCCGAGTATTTGCTATGCTAAATGGTGAACTGCAAATTTCAAAATTCGGGCGAGCATTTGAAAAACCTTTAAATATTGTGTGCTTTTCTGGTAATTTTTCCATTTGAAAAACGGTCACGAAGTTGCCAAAACTTTCTTATCCAATCAAACACCGGCAAAAATATTACAAAACGAAAGTTTGAATTGTTAAACACGTACATCACATTTTGTTCAAATATCGTTAGAATAACACATCAAGATTCCAAAGGGACATAGACTTTTCCTGGATAATAACTACACCAGCAACATTTTTCTTCCTTTATTTTTGAAGAACAGCTTTCTTCCTTTATATTATATCTAAAATGTTCTTAATTTTTTCTCATTCCTTTCAAAAGTCTTGTCTGTAGTTATTCCCTAAACAAACCACAGGCCGTCACAATTGAAGGATTAATGTAGTTCTAGAACAATCAACTTGCCGTGTTTGACTAAGCCATTGGAGGTAGAGATTTAAATGGAACACTTAGATTCCTAGGTGTTATTTCCTCCAAGCAATCCATTATTAGCCAATCCGTGGTGAAATTGAAACCACATTAGGAGAAAATAATTCACTGGATCTAACTAATTGCCTAACTGTATTGAGATAATGATTAACGATCAGAACCAAATCCAGATTGAATTTCAATTGTGACACATTAACTGAATCCCCATCAAAGTGTTAATAGGATTCAGTTTTGTTTATCTGATCTGACCAATCCAAGGGTTGTTAACCAGAGAAAGATATGCCTAATTTGAGATTTATTTAGTTAGAACTTGGTTGGCTAACTATAATAAGATAAAGAGCACCCATCAAAACCAAATGGAGATTGAATTTCAATTCTAAAACATTTAACTGAATCCCCATCAAGCTGTTAATAGGATTCAGTTTTCTTTATCTGACCTTATCAATCAGAGCCCGGATTTCGAGTTGTTAATCTGATAAGGATACCCATAATTTGAGATTTATTTAGTTAGAACTTGGTTGGCTGCTCTATCATCCAGGTGCAGAATGACCTTGTTTGGAGGTGCCTGGTGTGGCCATAATTCCACAACTAAACAGCAGTTCTCCTTGAGGGGGAGAGGGTGGGAGTTGGCCAATCACCATGTGGGGTAGGTCCTCCTAGTCCAGCTATGGTTCATCTGCCCTACCATTGTGGGGCTTCCGCTCTACTACCAAAAGAAGAAGCTTTTATTAGGGGTGGACACCGGGCCAAGTACCCAACGAGTACCCAGTATTTGGTCTGATTGAGGCTCAGCTGCATGTCCTAAATTTGAGCATGGGCTGGTCCGATAAGATATGTGGCCGGGCTAAACAAGACAGAGTAAGCACGATAGCTTATTTTTAATATTATTTAAGATATATATGTATATATATAATAATAATAGATATTATATGATAATCAATTATATTATATTAGATTAAAATATATTTTTATTTTAGTCAGGCCGGGCCTCAGGCCTAGGCTGCGTTCACAAGCCGTGGCCCTCCAAAGTTCGAGTTCTAATGGGCTGGGCCGACCCGATGGCCGATACCCAGCCATTGCTTGGCAGATTGCTAGGAGTAGGCTTCTATGGAATATTCACAACACTTCCCCAGCAGCTCATTTGGGTATGACTCGTGAGAAGCATATATATTAATCATACAAATAAATTATTGTGTAGTCAACCTCGGTGTGAATGCTTCGAAGATTATCTTAGTAGTTCATCGACAAAGTCTTCGCGTGACGCGTGATTCCTATAATTTCTCGGCCTGATTGATATATAGATTCGGCGTATATATTAATTATTGCGCGTTTTGTGAAAGTTGAAGCATAGGTAGGGTAGGTTAGACCAGCACTGTCAGCAGAGGTGGAGCTAGGTGTGGGCTTGTATGAGCAACCAACTTAATTTATTCCATATTGGTGTTCATCAAATCTAAGATTTCTTATATTAGTGCGCTAATTCACCGCAGCAAATTTCTGGCTCCGCCATTGATGGTAGAAAACAATCTAGCCCTAAGATTAATTTAGATGTGCCTGATGAGTTGTGGGTCTATGTGGAAGCTAGCTAATAATGAATAGAGTTGATTGGACTGCTATAGTTGAATCTGGCGGCCGTGATTCCTCAAGATCCCGTGACTCCGGCCACCGTGCTCGTGACACATGGCGTTCCATAAGGCAGGCAGCTTATTCCATTTGAGTATTAAGAGCATTTGGCCAGAGTCTCTGACCTTTTGTCAACCAAGAGAGAAGGTTAGGGTCAATAAGCTCTTATACTTGAGTTTTGTGGATATGGATCTGGATCTAGCTACCATTCAAAGGCAGTGGCGTCACTAGAGGAACATACACCGATTCAATCCGCAGACAGGATCATGACGATGGCCAAGATTAAAAAAAAAAAAGGGAAATTTTCGTTCTTGGGCTTAATTTTTTTTTAATTGCATTTGAAAAAACTACCTTTTTGTGATCATTTAGATAAAGATATCTTATTTGAAGAAAATTGTCAACTATATGGGCATAAAATGTGGAGCAGGTCACTAACAACTGGCCATGTGTCATGCCATAAAAATGACCAAAATGCCCTTACTAACTAAATGGAAGACACTCCCTTATAAAGGTTAAAGTGGTATCCAAAAAATTTTCCCCATACAAAATTGTAAACATTACTCCTCAGGCTAAACCGTGGGAGCATATATATGACAGACACAAACATTCAAAAAGTAATATTTTCTGCTTCTCAGGTTAATAGAAGTTTACCTCACATTTTTATTTGACAGTTTTTAAGTAAGGTGTAGCTCTTAGAAAAACAAAAAAAATTGTCTTGTTTATGGGAATTAAAGAATAAAGTCAGGAAAAAGGTAACATTTCCCTTAAAATAAACAAGTCTGGCACATCAAACCGCCCGCTCATCTAGTTCTGGAAATAATAGTCTAACTAGCTAGATATGGGACCCAAGAAATTATTTTTTAATTGGTCCATAACCTGGGTTGTCAATAAATCTGATTCGGATTAGATATTTGATGGAACAACTTGAAAAAAACATAAAGAAAAAAAATTAATATCTGATTAAGGAACCAAATCATATTCAGACTTAAAAAATGACACCAAATCAGATTCAGTAAATAACCATCCAGGTTCAATTTGGATTCAGAATCAGTTTTAAATAAATATCTTATAATATCCATATATTTAGAAAGTCAATCTTATCATATTGTAATGTAGTGAGGATTTGGTTTAAAAGTTGTGTTCAAATCCAGATGTGAATTTATAAATTAGATTTGAGTTGTTATTTCAGATCCAGATATTACGTAAACTTTTCTACATGTGTATTCCAATCCGAAAATATATGTGAGCATCTCACACGACGGATATGGTGAAAAATATATCAGATTCAAGTGTAATACATTGACATCCCTATCCATAATATATGTGAGCATCTCATACGACGGATATGGTGGAAAATATATCAGATTCAAGTGTAATACATTGACATCTCTATCCATAACAACTCTTTTCGAAGGATGAGCGTGTTTTTTCAATATGGCTACGATACCACATTATAAGATGTCACATGCACCAGACGTGAAACACAGCCCAAATATTTGTTATCTGTATTCGATTTCCTTCTTGCATACTTAAGAAGCTGATGCAGGGCAGAAGCTGAGAATATCATTTATGGGAATTTGGTCTTATCTATTGTTTTCTTTTATTTGGATCCAGATCCATGGATCCATTTTTAGTCTGCTTAAAAACTTTAGGCCTTATTTGTGATCAGTTATCAGTTTAATCAAAACCTAACAGTTGCTTCCATTTCTTTCCGTTATTTTATTCCTTTTTGGGTGAGTGGGAGGTTACCCACTACTCAAATGAGAGCCAAAGCTTCTCTATTTCCTTTACGGTTAGGGTCCGAAGCTGCATTGATACCAGGTAGTGAGACAACTGATTCATTCAACTTGTACCTTGAGCTCACCCAGGGATCGAATTGGAGATGCGCCGCACACGCACCTCCGGCCACTAGTTTGGGTTATTTTGTTCTTTCAGGACATCCCTTTCAATTTCCTTGGTTCAGTTTAGACATCGACCTGGGGAATAGAGTGAAGCCTCTTCTGCATCAAAAACAATCACTGATACTAATCCATAAGAAAACAATTAAGAGTCTAAAACTAATATTATGATACCATATTTATTAACATGTCACCCGATACGGAATTGTATCAACCGATACAAACCCACTTCTGGAGTATTTTTCTGGCGTATCGGTTGATATGGACCGATATATTCACTGACACAACCACACCCAAAAAGTCCTCAGACAAAATTTCATTCACAGGCACAGAAATTGCCAGTAATCTGGACATGGGCCTCATTTTTTTGTTTATTTCTAAAGAAAGCTAGATCCAACTTTTTCTGCTGTGTGTCAGACTAGATTGGAGGCAAAGATTGTCATCTTAGATCATGCGATATTATAGTTTTTGCTTGTTTGTCCTTTCAAGTGGGGAGAAACTTGTTCATTGAATTCTGGGGTAAAAGGAAACCGAAATAACTGATCATTGTCCTACACTATGTTAAGGAGAAACCATAATGCGACCGAGTCTACAACAAAAAGTTGGTTATCAAAACACAAACCCGTCCCATTAAATTGCACCCTTCCCAAACGGAAAGGACGGTAAAGGATCACCACCCACTACTTTGCATCTCTCTCTAATATTTTATATATAAAGAAAACAAGTGGCTATTAGACCTTCATATATTAAACTTTGATGAGAATTATCTAGATCGTTTATCATAAGAGACCAGATAGTAAAATTAAGTTGTAAATATGGAAGTCAAACTGTTTTGTAAAGAATCTAAGATACCCTTTGAAAGGAGACGAGATTTCTTTTATTAAGGAAACTCGTTCATTTCTTCTTTTGAGAAGTAAATTGAGCACTTGAAGTAAAGAGCTTGCTTGGGGGTTAGGCCCCCTACCTTTATTCCAACAAAATGGATATATACAAGGGAAGGCCAAAAAGAACCTCAACAATACACACAAAGGATTGACTCAACCCTTCACAAAAAATGAGGACAACCATATCCTACGGTCTAAGCATATACATTTTCAAATCAGCAAAATAATCATTAGGATCACTGGTATGTTCCATAATTAAACGACCTATGTCAACAGTCGCATCCCCCTGCTTTACAGAAATACGCATGTGAACATTTTGAAGACACCCATTCCAGCCAAAATGCAGTCTTCTGCCTTCCAGTTGCTGACGAGTTTTCCTTACCCACTCTTTAATGGGGGAGACAATAACATAGTCACCTCCATAATCTTTATGAAAACTAAGTATGCGTTCCAAGACAGCCCTTTCACCTTCGTGCATCCTACCACGGGCGTTAATAATTACTGCACAGCCCATTTGTCCATCATCTCCATAGCTTAAACCAGCGATTTTAGGACCCCGCCTAGTGGAGGCTCTAACAATATTAATTAACATCCCCTCTCTATTAAACCCAATGGTGTGCACAGTGTTGAGCCCGGTTTCAATCCAGATTCTCAGCTGAATCTCATCCTTAGTGGTCCACTTGATAGAGGAGAAGCTGCCTATGCAGTTCCTCCAAACATCTTCTTTGAACCTGCCAACCTGGGGTGGAAGGCTGTCGTGGTAGCATCTATCACGGAAGCACCACAAATTCCAACAAACTATTAAAAAGGTCATCCTCCAGCACCGACGCCTCCATTTTTCCTTTATCCTCGCTTGGAGCCAACGCTTGAACGCTTTTGCAATAGAACCTTGGGGAAATTTCACTCTATCGAACTTTGCAGCAATATACCTCCAAACTTCCTTAGCAACTTTGCAATTAATTAAAACATGGGCGTTAGTCTCCTCCTCACATTGACAAAATGAACAACGGTTAGCAAGATGAATTCCAGTCTTTTGAATCCTATCAAGAGTGGGCAGTCTGCCTTCACATGCTATGTAAGAGTGCCAGCAGCTCTTAGCAGGGGCATAACTAACCCAAAGCTTTCTTCGCCACCACTCCTTAACACCTTGACTGCGACATTTATTTAAAATTTCACCTGCCTTAAAGCTCTCCTTGCCATCATCACTCCAAACTAGCATGTCCTCTGTATCTCTTAGCCTGATGTTGGCAGGGGAGGCTCCAATCTGCACAGCTAGAGCGAAGGATGGACTATCATGATTGGCACGAGTTAGTTGACTAATGCTGATATTGACATCACTGTACATTAGCATATAATGATTACCATCAATCCTTCTGATAAGGACCTGTCCCGACCAATGGTCAAACCAAAATCTGATTTTTTCCCCATTACCGACTTTCCACTCTACTCTGCTTTGAATCCAGCTCCAACCCCATCGCAAACCTTTCCAGCCCCAACTAGGACTAGGAGATCTCTTAAGTGTCCAAAGGCTGTGTGAACTTAAATATTTCTCCTTAAAGAGATTAGCCCAGGGGTCCTTGCTACTCAACATCCGACAACACCTGCTAGCAAGCATCACTCTATTAACTTCCTCCAGCCTTCTGATGCCAACTCCACCTTCCTCAATAGGCAAACAAAGCCGCTCCCATTTAATAAGATGGATGTGTCTTGAGCCGTCTTCCTCATTCCACAAGAATTTTATACATACTTGTTCGATACGCTTTAAGACGACCTTTGGAATTCTAAAGGCCATCATCCAATAATAAGGCAAGGTCATGAGCACATATCGTATGAGGCAAATCCGACCTGCATAAGACAAAACTCTTGCCTTCCAACCAGCCAACCTCTTCTCCACCTTATCAAGAAGTGGAAAGCAAATATCTTCGGTAAGATTGCCCAAAAACAAAGGTAATCCGAAGGAAGGCTGCCATTTGACCAGGGCAGAATACTCTGAATTTCCCTCATGTGGCAATCAGTCATGGTTCTGGCAAAAATCTCAGACTTTTGCTCATTCACCTTCATGCCAGCCAAGCGCTCGAAGTTCTGCAAAATCAGTTGAATAGTAGTAATAGTTTTCTTGTTGGTCTTAACCACCAGAATGACATCGTCAGCAAACATCATAGCACATCCGCTAGGCCTCACACGCCTGATTTTAGGGACATGAATGTTTTTGCTAATAGTTTCCTTGATGATTCGTCGATTAAACATTTCCATAACAATAAGAAAGAGATAGGGGGACAAAGGGTCACCTTGTCGCAGGCCGCGCCTCCCATCAAATTTCTCTCCGGTCCTGCCGTTCACAAGAACAGCATAAGACACAGAGGAAACACACTTCATGACTCTTTCAATCCATCTGCAATGAAATCCCAAAAACTGCATGCTATTGGCCAAAAAGGCCCAGGAGACCCTGTCATAAGCTTTCATTAAATCAAGTTTGAGGCAACAGCCTCCTTTGTCCCAAAACTCCTTAGAATTGATGGTCTCATTCACCCACATGATGTTGTCATGAATGTGTCTTCCTTTCGAAAAGGCAGCTTGGTTAACATTGATAATACGACTAAGAATGCCCCTCATTCTGTTTACAATAACTTTTGCTATGATTTTATAGATAGTGTTGCACAAGGAGATGGGTCTGAAAACTTCAACCTTCTTAGAGTTAGCTTTTTTGGGAATGAGACATATCATAGTCTCATTTATGCTTCTTACCATTTTTCCGGTTGAGAAAAAATCCTGCACAGCCCTCACTACTTCAGACCTTACCATCACCCAACATTCTTGGTAGAAGTAATTGGGAAAGCCATCCGGGCCAGCTGCGCTATCCTTGTCTAGACTCCACACTGCTACCGTTACCTCCTCCTCTGAGATAGGCTGTAAAAGATGTGAATTATCAGACTCAGAGACTGAAGGAGTGTTATCAATACCGTCAAACAAATTTCCGTGCGCTTCATCCTCGGCTAGGACCCTTTTAAAGTACTCAGTGCACCCTTCAAGAATCTGCGAGCTATGGACATACTCTATCCCATCACATTCAAGGATTCTAATCTTCCTTTTGGCTTGCCTAAATTTAGCCATCGCGTGAAAGAATGTTGTGTTCTTGTCGCCCTCCGCAAGCCAACGTATCCGAGCTCTTTGTTTCCACATTACCTCTTCCATGAGAAGGGCCTGAGAGAGTTGCTGCCTGACCCTGTGTTCATCATCTAGCGCGCCTTCAATACCTTGTTCCACACGAACCCTACAATCCTCCAAGCTAGCTTGAAGATTAGCAATAGTACTATTGAGGTCACCAAAAGAATTTTTATTCCATTCTAAAACAGCCAGTCTCAGTCGATTCAACTTAATAAGGAGACGCAACATGGGGCACCCTCTAACATCTCCTCTCCAAGCTTCGAGCATCACGTCCTTACCTTTTTGGTCCATCAACCAAGGCTTAAAAAATCTGAAAGGCTTGCTGCCCCTATGATCATCACTAACATCCCTGATTTGATAGATAAGGGCACAGTGGTCCGAGCTGGCACACGTTTGAACCTGAAGACTGCCCTCCCTTCCAAAACTAGTAATCCACTCATCATTGATTAGGCACCAATCCAGCTTGCATTGCACCGAGTCTTGGCCTTGTCTATGATTCGACCAAGTGAACTTTTTATTTCTGTCTTCAACCTCCTTTAATCTACAAGCATATATGAAACGACTGAAGGATAAACAGGAGCTAGCTGAGGGTGCTGATCCCGATTTGTTACAATTGCTTAGCATGGCGTTAAAGTCACCAATAAGCAAAACCGGTCCCTCAACTCTAGACACAAGATCCTCAAGATGATAGAAGCTATGAAGTCTTTCCCCAAATCTTGGTGGCAGATATACACCAAACACAACGAAAACTTTATTGTCAACTACTCTATGGAAAGAGACACCCACCCAATTCTGGTCAGCCACCACGTGGGAAGCTTCCATCTCCTCTTCATTCCACATGCATAAGATTCTAACAACTCCGTCAGGACTATCAGCATTAGTCACATACCTATAAGTGTGATATCTTTCCATAATTACCTTAATTCTGCGAGTGGTAATCATGGAATCCAGGACAAAACCAATTGAAGGTTTGAACTTGCTTAAGATAAGGCTCAATTCATGTTGAGCAGGCCTCTTAGCAAGACCTCTGATATTCCAACTAAGGATTTTCATGGACAAGAGTTGTCAGTGCCTCCCTATCTGTACCCTCTGTTACTAGTACCATGTCATTTTCATTTCTTGCATTGCCCTCACCTTGAGAGAGGTCCATAATAACAGGGTGCATATTATCATTAACCTTTTTCCTTTTCTTGGATCCATTACAGCTATGTGCAAGGGCCTCTTCAAAACTAAAAATTTTTTTTCCAGGCGGCTGACCTTTCTTCCCTTTGCTAGCAAACCTGGTAGACTTTCGGACCCCCTTCTGCGTAACTTCAGCGGCCTCCCCTTGTCTACCTGTAATGGTTGGGCCTTGATTGTGCATTTCCTGCTTAGACATGTCACCTTCCTTCCCCTTAGCTGATTTGGAGTCTTTGGATTCAGCTACAAATCTGAATCTGGAAGGGCCAGCCTGGTCGCTAGCATTGTTGCCTATCATCTTTGTAAGACTGAAGAAGGGATTGGACAGCCGTTTGTCAGTGCTCCCCATCCTGCTATCCTCTTCCTTCCCATCTGTATGGTCTTTTCCTTCTTTCATCCCTCTTTTATTATACTTCTTGCTTTCTGTAACTTCAGCCCTCTTAACTTCCTTTTGCTTAGCAGAGGAAGCACTCCCCTCTCTGCCCCCACTTGGTAAATTAGTACCCATATCATTCCCATGACCTTCATGGAAATGATTGCTGAGGGTTGCAAATCTGTTAGCATGAAGCCTCTGTTCGCCAGGGTCGCTTCTTTGAATGCCTTCTCTAGCTTTTTTAGGCACTAGGACCTTTTTCCAGGCCTGCGCCTCAGTACTTGAGCTCAAGGTGGTCCCTCTATGCTTGCACATATCCTCATAGTGTGAGGTTGTGCCACAAACACGACA
>JAANDH010001456.1:0-51703 GCA_011799765.1 Nymphaea thermarum
TTCGTCCTCCCCTTGGTGGCCAAGGTGAGGTTTATATAGAGGAGGAGGTGGGTTCAACCACCTCCTTAAATTTGCCTTGGAAGGTTAACCAAGGCTTAGGGAGATGAAAAATGAGTTAAATGAGTTTTAATGACTCTATTTACTCATCCTTATCTCAATTACACGAGCTAGGTGAGCTGGGTTAGGTTTGGTCAACTTGTTTTAGACCTAGCTGATCAACTTTGACCAAAAATTTAGACGAAAATGCCCTTGCACAGGTTTTTTTCTTATTTTGTGCTTTTTTATTTTTTTTTGTTTAAAATCGAGCTTGTCAGGTTAAGACCTAGTTACTAAGCTCCAAATGTCATTGAATTATGATAATTCAATTTAAATTTTAATAAAATTCGAAAATTTCATCAAATTTGGTTCGAAAAGGGTATTTTCATCCAAAACTTGATTTAAAATGGATTTCGACTGAATCAAACTTTCATTTGAGAAATTCAACTTAAATTTGGTATTTGATTCATGCATTTGATAAATTCAAATGTTTATTTGCCTTTTATAAACCAATTTAGGCTTTTTAATCTCAATTTGGCCGCAGAAGGGCAAAATTGTCCAAATTAATCAATTTCGACCAATTGACCAAAGTCAAAGCTCATTTGCGAGTAGTTTGACTTTGTTTGATGTAATTTGATAAATTTGGGTCAGAAAATCTCTTAATCGAGCTAAATTGTACTTTGACTGAGTTTAGTCAAAGTGGGGTTGGTTCAGTCAAAGTCTATTTTCGTCCAAAACTTAGATTGTGAGACAGACCTACCTTTTGACCAAGCTGAGCTCATGTTGACTGAGCCTAGCTAAGATTTGGGTGCACTAGGGTCGAATCTACTTGAACTAAGTGGGTTTGACCATCATAGTTATTACTTTTCGAAGATTGAAAACCCTTTAAATAAGACCTCGCTAAAGAAAAGAGAGATGCATAAATGTTTCTCTTTTCCTAGGTTTTTTAGTTATGATATCATTCATTTCTCCTTAGAAACGATTTTTTTTCATTTAATTGAGAGAAAACATTTATTTATTTGTTTATTTATTTATTTAAATGGCGTGTGACCCCTGGGGGGCCTTTTGACCACACGGGCTAGGTGGGGCCCACAAGTGGGTCTCACGTAGCATTCTAGACCAAATTAGATCCAATTCTTGGATCCAAGTCAAAATTTGAATTTTTCAATTGGATTTGGGNCTTGCAACTTGCCAAGGTCTTTTGGGTTTCAAGGGCCTTTTCTTGTGGCATCTCATGCTAGACCTTTACAAGTGCCACTTGTCGGGACCAACGTTAATTTCTATACATTAATCCCTCAATTTCATTGAAATTTCTTGTATATTTCAAGTCAATGCCCCTGTTGTTGTCCTCAAGACATGGGCTGAGTTTGAAAATTTTATAAATTTTGATGCATTTTTGAAACTTTCCCTAAGGGATACTATGCCCCTTAGTTGATTTGAAAATTGATAAGAACATGCTTATCAAAGTACAGTTGTTTTGAAATTTTTGAATTGCAAATTCAAGTATAGAATTTCTTGAGATGCAAAGCATTAATTGGATCAGGGATTTCAACCCCATCGGCGTCAATCAACCGATAAGAATTGTGAGGTAGAACCTCTTTGACAACATATGGCCCTTCCCAGTTCGGCGCCCATTTTCCTTTAGGTCTACTCCTGAGTGGAACTATGGATCTTAACACAAGGTCATTTACCTGAAATTTTCTTTCAATGACTGATTTGGCATAATGTCGGGCGACTCTCTTACGATAGACTTCGGCATGCTCTGCTGCTTGTAGTCTTTTCTCGTCTAAGAGGTCTAATTGAGCAAGTCTCTTTTTTTGTTACTTGCTAATTGGGAGTTCAATGAGAGTAGCAAATTTCATTACTGGTTTTTGGACATGTAATGGAAGGACAATTTCCGTTCCATATACCAATTCTGCTGGTGTAGCATTAGTGGGTGTCCGAATTGTGGTTCGATACGCCCAAAGTGCATTATGCATTTTCTCGTGCCAATCTCGGCCTGTTTCAACAGTCCTTTCTAAGACACGAATCAAAATCTTGTTGGTTGCTTCTGCCTGACCATTACCTTGAGGGTAATATGGGGCAGAAAAGTGATGTTGTATTTTGTGTTTGTGACAGAGATTGCGCATTTTCTCATTTTTGAAATGAGTACCATTATCAGAAACGATATCATGCGGGATGCCAAATCTACACAAAAGATTTTTGTGAATGAAGGACACTACGTGTTGTCCTTCGACTGTTTTTAAAGTGATCGCTTCCACCCATTTGGTGAAGTAATATGTAGCTGCAAGAAAATACATGTGTCCATTTGAGGCAGGTGGATTGATTGGACCGACCACGTCGAAGGCCCACATGGAGAATGGCCATGGTGAGCTGACCGAATGAAGGTACGATGCTGGAGCATGAATTGATGGTGCATGCAACTGACATTTGATGCATTTCTTGACAAATTGGTGACAGTCTCTTTGCATTGTGGGCCAATAGTACCCTACTCTGACTATCTGCTTGACGAGGGTCTGATACCCTACATGTCCCCCACAAATTCCTTCATGGGCTTCTTGAACAACTTCTAGTGCCTCATTTGCATTGAGACATCTAGCATATTCTGTGTTGAATCCTCTTCTGTATAGGATGTCGACTAAAATGAAATATCTTGAAGACATGTGTCTCAAAACTCTTTCCTCTTTTCGAGACATTTTTAGTGGGAGTGTTCCAGTTTGGAGAAAATCCTTGATGTTTTGATACCATGGTGTTTCTCTACTTTCTGCTTGCAACACCTGTTCTGGTATGACAAAAGATGGTTGTTCGAGTTTTCCAACTTCAAAAGATCTGATAGATTCTCCAGGTTTGAAGGCAATGGTAGAGCCTAAACTGGCTAAACCGTCTGCTATTGGGTTAAATTCTCTTTTGACATGTAAGAGTTGATATTCCTCGAACTGTCTTAAGAGGGAAGCCGCTAATTCTTGATATGGGATCAATTTCTGATCTTTGACTTGCCAATCTCCATTGACTTGACTGACAGCTAAGAGAGAATCTCCAAAAATGCGAACTCTCTGCACCTTAAATTTGAGCAACATTTTGAGTCCTTGGATTAGGGCCTCGTACTCTGCCATATTATGCATGCAGGAAAAATTCAATTTGAGAGAGTAAGGAATCATTTCCCTTTCCGGTGTAATGAAAAGTATCCCAATGCATGCCCCAGTTGTGCTCTTAGATCCATCAAAGTACATCTCCCAAATCGGCTCGGGTTTAGTCGTTAGGATTTGCTCATCTGGAAAATCATCATTTGTTCTAATTTCTTCATATAGAGGAAAAACTGCCAATTGGTCTGCAATGGCTTGCCCCTTGATTGATTTTTGTGACACATATTCCAAATCATATTGCATCAGCAAAACCTGCCATTTTGCTATCCTTCCATTCAGAAATGGCTGTTCGAGGATATATTTGAGTGGATTAAGTTTGGATAAAATTTTAACTTCGCACGCCAATAGGTAATGCCTTAATTTTTGACACATCCATACCAAGGCTAAGAAAGTCTTCTCCATGTGCAAGTAATTCTTTTCATACTGCACAAATGTCTTACTGATGTAATAAATGGCATGTTCTACCCGACATCCTTCTTCATATTGAGCCAAAAATCCACCACAAGCTGAATCGTTAACTGTGATGTAAAGAAGTAGAGGTTTCTCCAAAATTGGAGGTTTTAAAATTGGTGGGCAAAGGAGATACTTCTTGATCTTTTCGAATGAGGCTTGACATTCATGTCCCCATTCAAATTTGACTTCTTTCCGTAGTGAATGGTTGAAGGGTTCACATCTCATGGCAAGATTAGATATAAACCTTCTGATTGACTGAATTCTGCCTTGCAAGCTACGTAGCTCCTTAAGATTTGTTGGTGGTGACATTTCGATGATCGCCTTTGCTTTTGAAGGATCCATCTCGATTCCCTTTTTGCTGACCATAAATCCCAAAAGCTTACCGGATTCCACACCAAATACACATTTTTGTGGATTCAATCTGAGTTTGTATTGTAAGAGTCTATCAAAAACTTGAGAAAGAATGTTGATGTGATTCTCCCTTGTCTTTGACTTAATTAGTAGATCATCTACATATGCATCCATGATTTGATGCATTTGATCATGAAAGATAGCTGCCATAGCTCTTTGATATGTTGCTCCAGCGTTCTTCAAGCCAAACGGCATTACTGTATAGCAGAAGGTACCCCATGGGGTTGTAAATGATGTTTTGGCTTGATCTTGAGCAGCTAGCTTAATTTGGTTATAGCCAGAATATCCATCCATAAAGGAGAACATAGCGTGGCCTGCAGTACTGTCTACTAACAAGTCAATGTTTGGAAGTGGGTAGTCATCCTTTGGTGTAGCCTTATTCAAATCTCTGAAATCGATGCAGAGTCGAATTTTGCCATTTTTCTTTGGGACTACCACAATGTTTGCTAACCATTCAGGATAGTCGATTGTTCGGATGAACCCTGCCTTTAATAGGTCTTCTAGGCCTTCCTTAACTTGCCCCTCAAGATGAGGGTCTACAAGACGAGGGTCTAGTTTCCTCAACTTTTGTTTGATTGGCTTGCATTCTGGTTTCAATGGTAGTCGATGCTCGACTAATTTTGTATCAAGTCCTGGCATGTCCTCATAAGTCCATGCAAAGGCTTCTTGATGCTCTTTGAGGAAGTCTATCAACACTTTTCTTTCTTCTGCTGAGAGACTTGTTCCAATTTGCAAAATCTTTGGACTCTCTTCCGTGCCAATATTAATTTCCTCAATCGGATCATTAATTAAAGGTGACGGTTGATCTTGCTTTCTTATTTGGATGAACTCTGGACATTCTGCCTCATCAAGTTCTGGATTTATCTCCTTAAAAGCTTTTGATGTTTGATCCTCATATGCCATCCTAAAGATTATAAAGAAGTTAGGAAGATTTGAGACATTGTACATGAAAGTAAATTGTGCATGTCATTGCATCTTTGAAGATATTACAAAATGAAGACACTTGGTATATTGGAGTACAATGACAACAAAATGATGACTGGATGACAAAATGATAGAGGATTTGTTGATTCAGATTGATGGTGAACATCCGCCTATGGTATTGCTCTTGACAAAAGGCAATGGCTTGAATTCTTCCTCGACATCCACTTTTTCATAACTTTGGCATCCCAAGGCTTGAGTGTCTCGTTGTCCTGTCAAGGTAATTGGTTCCAAGATTCCATTTTCATATTTGCCAAGGCCCGCAAATGGCAGTAGCCATGACGGATGAGTAAATCCAATCCTCTCTCATTCTGACAGAATTTCTTGAATAACGGATGGCTTTTGTAACTTGCTTCAGGTTTGGTACCCTTTTTCACCCACATTTGTTTCTTTGATTTGTGAATGACCAACCTGCTAAGACTTTGAGATATTTCTTCTTCTTTGCAAACTCGAATACTGGGTACCTCGATTGTATATGTTGGTACCGGAATCATCGGGTGCACGAGACGACTCTGCCTGTCCTCTGCGTAGATGGTTACAGTATTCCTGTTGTGAGTCCATTTGACGCATTGATGTAAGGTGGAGGGAACTGCATTGGTAGCATGGATCCACGACCTGCCAAGCAACAGGTTGAATGACGGCTCTATGTCGACCACATGGAATAAAACCCGATGATATGTCTCACAGATATTCAGATCTAGACATATACATCCTAGGCATGGTTGTTCTGTTCTGTCGTATCCATGGATGAAAATTGGCGATGGGGTATAGTCGGCCTGTCTTATGCCTAACTCACGAGCTGTTTGTTGTGGACAGATGTTCAGGCTTACTCCACCATCAATTAAAACGTGTGAGACTCTGGTGCCCCTCATTTCTACTACTATGTGTAAGGCATCATTATGTGATGCACCTCCAATCGGTAGATCTTTATCAGAGAATGTGATTGGACCATTTTCACATAGTTCAAAAGCTCATTCGTTCCCCATGTTGGGGTTAAATCCTCCCTTCTTGACTTCAGGTAAAGGGTCTAATTCCTTGAAGATGGATCCCAAGGGTTCAGGGTCCCATACTTGCGACTTCTGATCAATTTCTGTTAGACTATCTTGTTTAACCAATTTGGTTTGTGCATTGATGGATCCTTTATCATGTTTGAGAAGTAATCCAAAGAAATCTAGGGATGTTGTATCCCTTTTGTTTGTCATCATAATTGGGTGACTTGTTGAAAATCTGACCATCGAAACTGTTCATTTCCCATGTTTAGGAAAAGGGTTCTTGAGAATGTCTGGTTGTTCACTGACCTCTTTGATGATTTCTTTGTCAACTGCATCTTGCACAATATTTTTAAGTACGAGGCAGTCTTCTGTATCGTGTCCTAGAGCACGATGAAACTTGCTAAATTGCTCTTTGTTTTTCCCCATCATTGGTGGGGGGTTGGAGACTTTCGGAAGAAACAGAGTACCTCTTTCGATTAACATGTGCATGACCTCTTCATAACTCTGTTGTAATGGGGTGAATTTCCTATCGTACCCCCATCTTGGATGTTTATTTTTAGTGTCACTGCTACTGCCACTAGCTCTGTCCATTACCCCTTTATTCTTCGGATATTCTGACTTCTCTTTCTTGAAGATGGCGGCATTGGCCGGAGCATTTTGACTCGTGCTATTCTTCTTTGTATCTTCCCTAACCTTTACCGGGATGACAGCATCAAAAGCTCCATTTTCAATTCCTGCTTCAATGCATTCTGCCCTCTCGGTGAGATCGATGAAAGACTTGATCGGGGCATTGGAAATGAGGCTCCTCAATAGTTGTGTCAAATTGTTCACGATCAGTCCCAATGCATGTGATTGAGAGATTGGGTCCCTCATCTTATTGCAAGAAGACCTCCATCTTTGAATAAAATCTCTCACCTTTTCATTTGGCCTCTGTTTCAGATAACAAAGTGTGGTGATTGTTGGTGCTGTTTCAACGTTTTGAATGAACCTTTCAATGAAAAGGTTGATTAACTTGTCAAAATTTTTCAATTCTACTGGGTTAATGTGTTCCCGATACCATTGTTCTGCAATTCCTTCTAGGCTTCTTGGGAAACATCGAAAGAGGGCCCTGTGATTGTGACGAAATTTGTAGCACTCAGCAAAGAACATGGCCAAATGTGCCTTTGGGTCTCCATGACCCTCGAATTTGATAAACTTTTTAGGCAAGTTCTTTATATGCTTGTCATTTTCGAAGCTTTCGTAGAAATCTTCGCATGTGAAATTTCTTTTATTCTTGCCCTTGAGTTGAACTGCATTCAACTTCTTTTCAACTTCCTGAATTTTGGTTCTCCATGATTCTCCCTTCTTCTTTTTCTTGGGAGTCTTTGGTTCTTCTTCACTACTGGATTCTGTAGNACTCAATTGGATATGCTTTCCTTTGACGCAGTGATAATTGTCTGAGGCAACGCTCTGGATGGTATTCAACTATGAAGAATGGCCCCAATAGAAGACTTCCTCTGACTGGGTTGTAGGTATATCTTGACTTGATGACTTCTCGATCAAAGAAGTCCCAAATGATGGTAGAGTCATCAACTTCCTCCATCTTTCTGCGGTAGTGCTCCGTACTGGATAACTGACCATCTGTGTTTTGAAAATGACATGATTGTGGCCTCACGTGTTTGTAGAACCAAGCTTGCAGTGCGAAAACACATCCTTCTATCGAGTATGCATCTCCAATTGAAAATTTGGTCAACCCTCTATTAAGGAATGCCAAGGCTGCCATTGCTATGGAAATGTGACAGACTTTGACATGCCCCCATTTCTTGAAGAGGCGAGTTGTGCGGAAATCCATTATGTGTTCTTCATTGTTGAAGAAGATAAGACCCGCAGTACAAGTTACCATAGAGTTTTTGTACTTGTCTGCAACACTTCTAGATAGTGACGCAGGGTTGAAAAATTGGGAATATGTTTCACCAAGTTCTTGTAGTTGAAGATATTGATGTCCATCTTTCTTTAGAAAAGGCCAGCTCCGTTTTCCTGTGAGTTTTCGAATCACTTCTAGAGTTTTGACTTGACCTTGGTTTATAAGGAACTGGTCTTCAATTGGACCTCTTGGGACACCTTTTGGCTCTGGCAGACCCATAATGTTGGAGAACTCATCAAGAGTGATTGTCATTTCACCCCATAGAAACCAAAATGTGTTGGTCCTTGGGTTCCATCTTTCAGCAACTGCATGGACTAAACTGCCATTGATAGGTTACATGGCAAGGCTGATTGCTTCTTCGAGACCGCATTCTTCTAAGTGGTCTGGAAACATACACCGAAAAGTTGGGTACCATGAAAGATACCATTGAGGTACGTAGACTCCACTTGGGATGATACGAAGTCTAGATCGACCTTGACACGACCCGAATAGGATGTGGTCATATGGGAAAATGTTGTCTGAGTCCATCTAGACAAGAGAAGGTATTAGACTTTGACATGAATTGACCCAATAGAGACTCGAGAAGAGTTTTGACATTGGGTTTGGACATGGACTTAGAGGCAAAGTAAAACATCATATGCATTAAGCAATTAACGAAAAATTGATAATGCATTCCCTAGGACTCTTGCCTATATGCATTGTTTTGAAAATTGGTCTTGGAACCTATGGAGAATAAATGGGTAAATTGTTCTTGATTAGTTCAAAATTTAAGGTATGCCTATATACCAAATTTATGGTACTAGCATAGACTCCTCCAAGGGTTTTCTAGATTTTGGGCTCTCCATTTCTCCTTGTTCACCCATCGATATACCGGGACTATTGTCCGTTTTGGTACTAATGGGGGGACTTCTCAGTCCAATTGGGTGGTCCAGTTGTAAGGCTATATCTTGGACTAATGTCCTAGAAATAGCCCGGCAACATGATGACCGGGATATGATATAGGTAAGGATTTGTTTTCGAAATTCATGAGAAGATGCAAAATAGAAGGCTCTATTGCATACATTCCTACGAGATAGATTTGAAATTTTGAGAGCATACATGGGCTGCATACAATCCCTAAATTGAGGAGGGGTAGGATAAATTGAAATGAAAGAGGTTCATGAAATCTCCTCAATGTACACTACATTATGCCGGTATACATGTTTATAAAGAAAATTTGTGTAATTGATATCCGGCATTGTGAAATAATTTGAATATGATCCAAATAAGTCCTTAGACAAACAATGATGGGTCCCACCGGGTGTGCCATCTGTTCGCACCCCACCCCTTTTCAAGGAGGTCGAAATGCGAGTCAGCAAAATTCTTTTAAAATTGGGGTTTTGAGAAATTTTTCAAGAGAAAGGGATCCGCCCATCGGTACGAGGTCCAACCGTTCCTGCCGCCTTTAACAGGGGTAATTAGACCAAGGACTAAGGATCATTTGGATCATATACGAGTTATTGATGCAAATCCTATATGCTTATGCATTGAGGTTTTGGATTCAAGAACTGAAATTCATTTTTTGAATATTGAGGGTTTTCAAGTTGGTTTAAAAACCTTTGTTTTGGTGTTATTTGAAACACATAATTCTCGAGGATTTTGAAGATTTGGAATTGAGTTCTTTGTTGTGAACTCTAGATGATGATGATTATCTTAAGATCAAAATTGGTTTTGAAATCATCTTTTGTCAAATCATACGATTTGTAGAATTCATTCTATTGAAAGAACATGAGTTCCAAATCGTTAGAAAGCATTTTGTTTTTCAAACGTACTTTGGCCAAAAGATTATGAATGCATTGCTTGTGTTTTCTTTTGAAGTTAAGTAAGGTTTACAAATTCTCGTTGCAATATGACTTGGTCACCTTTTGCAACTCAAATTTGAATCACTTAACGTCTTGAGAATGTGCATGTGGTGCTATTGATTTTGAGTGAAGGTGAATGCATAAAACGAGAAGGGAAACTATATGGAACATTCATTCTTCTCTCTCTCATAGTCTCTCAAGATTCATTCATATGAAACATACATTCTTCACTCTCTCATAATCTCTCAAAGTCCATATTGCACGTCATACAATCTATGCATGAAGATTGATTAAAATGTAGGACTTTCTCTAAATGTGCTCATTATATGATTAAGCACATAAATTAGAGATGTAGTCCATAAGCTTGAGACTTGACATAAAATTATCAAAATGATGAAAATATATAAATGATGTCAAGTTCAATTTTTGAAAGGGATGGGAGACGTGGATGACATCCACTTTTATCTCAAGATAGCCAAAATTTAGATCTTATATTGATTTAGATGGCTGAAAGTTGTGTACTTTGATTCCAATAAAGGACTTATTTTTTAGATAAGAGTGACAAGTCCTTCATCAAATTTCAGATTTCATATTTATGAAATCATCAACTTTTTTGGATAATTCTAGGATAGTTGGCAATTCAAATATATAAAATTGGGCATTCTCAAACCAATTCCTATAAAACATGGTCTGATTTCAACAACATACATACATCTTACATATGAATTGCTGAAATTAAGCAAATTTTTAAAATGAAATGAAAATGATTTCATAACTTGGTACTATGAAAATCAAAATGAATCATCTTCTTAAAACCAGTTTGGAAACGTATTCCAATCTGATTTTAAGAGAGGAAACAAACAAGAGATTGGACACGTATATGCAATGTATACATATACGTACTTCTTTAAAATGAGATTGCATGAAGGGAACTCACAACTCACGAATCATGAAGATTCATGACTGGATTCTTTTATGTGGAAAGATTGAAAACTTGTTCCAAATCTCCCCTACTACCGTTGATCAGTTAATTGAAGAACATAAATCAAGATGACTGAATAAGAAAGAAAATAAAACAATGCTCAAGCTTATTCGTCCATCATTTCGCCATGCAAGGGTGGATCACATTCATAAGAACTTATCCATCCCTTATAGGCATTTTTATCATACATGATGTAGCAAAATCACTCTCTTGCCGTTGGATTCTCTCATGGTAGGGAGTTCAAAATGGTATTAAGTTAGTTCCTTTGAAAGGGACGTGGCCTTGGGGCCCATTTCAAAATTTGATATGTGGGTTCATATTTAAGAAAAACCGACGTATGCATGCATTATGCATTAACATGTACATTGAAGCGTAGATTTCCCTTAGCTGGACATCATTCCCAGCCGTAAGCAAATGAAAATAAACCCTCCCACGAGTTGCTGGAATTAAAATAAATAAATAAGAAGCTAAAGTAGAAGAGAAGTGAGTTAAAATCACCTACCTTGCGGTCACTCTTGATGCTTGTCCTTCGTCTTCACTTGATTTCTAGATCGAGCAATCCTAAGCAAGAATCCAACCTTGGATTCGAGCTTACCAAAGCTAGAAGTAGAATAGCTTGCTTGCTGGAATTTGTAATAGGAAAGAGGGCTTCTCACCACGAAAATCCTAAGTAAGGGTTCACTTAAGCACCCTAACTTAGCAAGATCGATGGAGAGAATAGAAGAAAATGAGGAAGAAAATGGAAGAAAGGGGGAATAGGGCTTGGACGAACCTCTCCTCTCTTTCTTAGCTTCTCCCTCATAGCTCCTTGGCTGCAGCAATTTGATAGAATGCTCCAAAATTCGTCCTCCCCTTGGTGGCCAAGGTGAGGTTTATATAGAGGAGGAGGTGGGTTTAACCACCTCCTTAAATTTGCCTTGGAAGGTTAACCAAGGCTTAGGGAGATGAAAAATGAGTTAAATGAGTTTTAATGACTCTATTTACTCATCCTTATCTCAATTACACGAGCTAGGTGATCTGGGTTAGGTTTGGTCAACTTGTTTTAGACCTAGCTGATCAACTTTGACAAAAATTTGGACGAAAATGCCCTTGCACAGGTTTTTTTCTTATTTTGTGGTTTTTTATTTTCTATTTTTGTTTAAAATCGAGCTTCTTAGGTTAAGACCTAGTTACTAAGCTCTAAATGTCATTGAATTATGATAATTCAATTTAAATTTTAATAAAATTCGAAAATTTCATCAAATTTGGTTCGAAAAGGGTATTTTCGTCCAAAACTTGATTTAAAATGGATTTCGACTGAATCAAACTTTTATTTGAGAAATTCAACTTAAATTTGGTATTTGATTCATGCATTTGATAAATTCAAATGTTTATTTGCCTTTTATAAACCAATTTAGGCTTTTTAATCTCAATTTGGCCGCAAAAGGGCAAAATTGTCCAAATTGATCAATTTCGACCAATTGACCAAAGTCAAAGCTCATTTGTGAGTAGTTTGACTTTGTTTGATGTAATTTGATAAATTTGGGTCAGAAAATCTCTTAATCGAGCTAAATTGTACTTTGACTGAGTTTAGTCAAAGTGGGTTTGGTTCAGTCAAAGTCTATTTTCGTCCAAAACTTAGATTGTGAGACAGACCTACCTTTTGACCAAGCTGAGCTCATGTTGACTGAGCCTAGCTAAGATTTGGGTGCACTAGGGTCGAACCTACTTGGACTAAGTGGGTTTGACCATCATAGTTATTATTTTTCGAAGATTGAAAACCCTTTAAATAAGACCTAGTTAAAGAAGAGAGAGATGCATAAATGTTTCTTTTTTCCTAGGTTTTTTAGTTATGATATCATTCATTTCTCCTTAGAAATGATTTTTTTTCATTTAATTGAGAGAAAACATTTATTTATTTGTTTATTTATTTATTTAAATGGCGTGTGACCCCTGGGGGGCCTTTTGACCACACGGGCTAGGTGGGGCCCACAAGTGGGTCTCACGTAGCATTCTAGACCAAATTAGATCCAATTCTTGGATCCAAGTCAAAATTTGAATTTTTCAATTGGATTTGGGTTTCAAATGACATTTGTAATCGAATTTGGATTTCAAATTACATTTGTAATTGGATTTGGACGTCAAATGACATTTGTAATCGTTTGGACTCGTAATCCTGCATTGGGATTAGTATCGCGAGTCAAATTCATGATTTGAATCTAAATTGTTCTTTAGATTCGAAATTGGCTTTGAAATTGCAAATTTTCACAATTCTTTTGTGAAATTTTCACAATTCTTCAATTTTGATGTGGAAAAATTTGGGGTGTTAACAGTAATGAAGGGAAATATGCACCAAAGTGCAAAATCATATGTTAAGGTGCAAAAATATGCACCAAAGCATAAATAGGCCAAAGCACGAAAAGGTGTGCTATAGCATGAAAGCCTACATCAAAACCTAGGAGTTTGTAAAACTTGTGGATGTCAAGTCACGAAATCATATGCTGAAGCAAGAAAATGATGCACCATAGCATGCAATCATCTACAGAGGTATGAAAGTGTGCGTGGAGCATGAAATTATATACCAAAGCACAAACTTGTATGCATTGGATGTGAAAGGATGCACTAAGGCACGAAATTGCATACCAAAGCACAAACTTGTAAAACTTGTGTGATGTGAGGCATGAAAATGTAAAAAATGGTATGCATTGGATGTGAAATTATGTGCCAATGCATGAAAACATGAGGCTTTTGAAAACTTGTGTGCAACTAGTGTGAACTTATGGGCTTTGAAAATTCATAAACTTTTGGGGCTTTGCAGAATTGCTCAAGGTTCCATACTTTAGGCTTGAGATTTTGAAAGCTTTTGAAATTTTTTTCCTTTTAAAAACCTTTTATGGTCATTCTTCTACATTAAAATGCAGCTTATATTGCTCCTTTTATTAAAAAAAATGACCCAATATGAAGGCAATAGGGAGAATATACGAATGTAAATTAGAGACTAACCTAGCCATCAAAGAAAATTTTATACATGGAATTTCATTAAATGTAAGGCATCTATAGGATCAAGCAATTCAACTCCATTAGCATCAATTAGTTGAGATATGAGTTGCGTAACAAGACTTCTTTGATTGCATAGGAACCATCCCAATTGGGTGCCCACTTCTCACAAGGGCGATGCTTGCAACAAATTTGGATCTCAGCACTAGCTCAATGACCAAGAAGTTGTGTTCTATTACATACTTTGTGTAGTGTCGAGCTATGCTTTGTCGGTATGCCTCTTCATATTTTACTACTCAAGATCTCTTTTCATCGAACAAGTCTAGTTGTAACATCCATTACTTCTGATATTGATCTTTCGGGAGTTCAATGAGAGATGAAAACCTAAAGATAAAGCTTTTTCCCATGCAAGGGAAGTACTACATTTGTCTCGTATTCTAACTTTGCAAGAGTGGCATTGGTACAAATTCTGATCATGGTGTTGTAAGCTCATAACTCATCATGCACTATTTCATGCTAGTTACAGCTACTTTCTACAGTTCTTTCAGTGATTCAGTCTAAGGATTTATGTTTATGACTTCTGCTTGGCCATAAGGATAATATGGTGCTGAAAAATGGTGCTTGATTCTGAACTTGAAAAAAAAAATCTCACATCCTTTCATTCTTGAAATGGGTCCCGTTATCAAACACGATGTCAAAAGTATGGTTTTGGTGGTAGACCATGTACTATTTTGCTTGTAAGACTACACTATGTCCTATACATAGGAGGATGGTCGTTGATAACAAGCTTGTTTGGAGACTATTGGATTTGTGTACAAGCTCTAAGTAAGAAAAAAAACTACTTTGCACATCTAAACTAAGAGCCAAAATCCGTCAAGAAACTGGTATACAAGTCAAAGAGACCCCTGCCATAGCCAAGCACCATTCAAAGAGGTCTCAACATTGGAAAAGGAAAGAAGAAAAGAAGCTAGAAGAATAGTTAGAATCTTCATGTGCAGTAGAAGGGAGAATCACTCGTAGGTCCTCAACATTCCACTATTTCACTCCTAGACCTCAACGATGCTTCTAGTTCCCACAAATCAGCTATGGAGGATCTGCACAACAAGATCAAGGTGAAATCCAGCACAGCTCTGGAAACCCTGACTTAGACAATTAACTCTGTGATGGCTAATGCTCTATCACATTTTCTTAGGATAATCTACTAAGCCTTACCAGTTCCACAATAGTGCACTTTACACAGAGTTGAAAGCCCATGACATGAATATTTAACATTTTTTAATCGATAGAGGAAGTAGCTAAAACATTTGTCCTGATATGACAATCAAAGCTTTGGGATTAAAAGAAGAAAATTATATTTCGGATGATATGATGATATATCGCTTCAATAGAAGTAGGTGGACAATCAAATGATGTATCTCACTGAATTTGTACATCAATTACACTATTGGTTGAGCGACCCTCTTACAATCTTTTATTATATTATGAAGACCATAGATCCATGAAGCCAACATTGTGTCATCCACCTTATATTAATGTGTAAAATGGAGTAAGAGAGGCACAATTACAACAATCATGGCATAGAATCCTGATGAGAGAATCCATCACCCTACGATTCCTCAGCCTACATGGACCATAGAAATGTCCAATGTTCAATGTTTAGATGAGATAAATGTCGTAGATATCCTCAACCTCAAGATAGGAGGCCAAATCAATGAAGCAGCAATCAAAGACCATCCTTTTTATGAACAATTTGCAGAATTGCTAAAGATATTTCACCTTATAATCAAAATGGGCTTCTAACCTTATAAAGCCTTGTGCATCAATGAGGACGATATCCTGGAACCCTTAGTAGGTGCAGAACAGAAGAACATCATGACTAAGGCTATAAGAGGAAGGCTTTGAAGAAAAAGACCAAGAAACAAGCCAAGAAGAAGCGAGAAGCTTGAGAAAATTCTTGGAACCGTTTTACCTTATTCTATCTTTCCTCAAATAGTGTAAGGATGATGGGGTCTCATTTTTTATGAGTGATCAGTAAAATTGATAAATTTTTTTCACATCATTTGTCTCTCACTTCCTTCTCATTCTTTATCACACTATACATTAGGCACGTTTTCTCATCATCAATCTTTACAAGATCAGTATGGTATTCAAACACATCCACAAGTTAGTGTTGAATTCCAGATTTCAATAACGAAGGAATACAAGTGTTCTATGAAATTCAAGAACAGCAAAAGATTTGAGAAAACCTAGTTAAACAGGAAAAGCAAAGAGAAAAAAAATTAGATCTAGCAAAGCCAGCATAGCTGCAAAAGGAAGATCAGCCACCAACTTTGCTCAATGATCCTATCAAAGAGATAAGTGAGGAGTCTAATGAAGATCCAAAGATAATATAAGTTGGTGCCAATGTAAACCCTGAAGAGGAAAGATAACTTGCCCAATTCTTGAAGAACTACTGGGAGGTATTTGCTTGGACCTACGAGGATATGCCAGGATTGGATCCAAAGTTGGTAGAACACATGGTGATTTTAAAGCTAGAAAGTCCCCCAGTAAAGAAAAAAATGAGAAAATTTGACCATCGAATCAAAGATAAAGTTAAGGAAGGGTTAGATGATCTATTAAGAGCCAAATTCATCATAACAATACATTATCTAGAGTGGTTGACCAACATAGTAGTGGTGCCTAGGAAGAATGGAAAAGTTTGGATATGTGTTGATTTCAAAGATTTCAACAAGGCCACACCCAAGGATGACTATCCTCTATCAAATATTGATCTGCTAGTCAATAGCACAACAAGATATGTATGTTTTCTTTCATGTATGGATATTCCAGTTATAATCAAATCAAATTGAATACAAAGGATCAACCCAAGACATTGTTTACTACTCTTTGGAGAACTTTTTATTGTACAATGATGCCCTTCGGATTAAAAAATGCCGAAGCAACATATGAAAGAGCAATGACCACTATCTTTTATGATCAAATGTACAAGTTCATAGATGCCTACATAAAAGATAATCTCACGAAATCCAAAACACATCAGGATCACATTGGAGTGCTAACACATGCATCTAACAAGTTGCTTCAATGCAAGCTTGGATTGAACCTATAGAACTGTGTGTTCGGCAAAATTTTGAGATGTATATTGAGGAAAAGAGGGATTGAGGTGGATCTAGCCAATGCTAATGCCATCATTGACTTGCAAGTTCAACCAATTTTAAAGAATTGTATAATTTACAAGGTAGGATACAACCGTCCATCATTTTATCTCGAATCTAGCCCTTACATGTGAACCATTTAATCAATTACTCAAAAAAGCATGTCAAGTTTGAATGGGACCCAAAATGTTAGCAGTCATTCAGTTGCATCAAATAATATCTCTTGAATCCTCTAGCTTTAAAGCCACTAGTCTTGGAACAGCTCTTGTTGCTCTATAGTTCAGTAAACAATTCCACATATGGAGGATTTCTAGCACAATATGAAGAGAGCTATAAAATTGAACATATAATCTACTATGTCAGTAAAACTTTCATTCAATACAAGAAGAGATATTCAACAATGGAAGTGAACTACCTTGCTGCTCTTGTCCGGATGTGTCAAAAGTTAAGACATTATCTACTATCATGCGAAGTTAAGGTGATCTCAAAATTAAATCCTCTGAACTACAATTTAGAGCAACCATTTCTCATAGGAATGATCACCAAGTGGCAAGTACTTCTAATGAAATATGACCTAGAGTATATTTCTAAAAATCTATCAAGGGATTAGCATTGGTCGATCGACTAACAGATTTTTTATTAGCATAAGAACTAAAAAGTGATGATGAATCCCCATATGAACAAATACTAAATGTTGTGACCACCCAACCATGGACCATTTTCTTTGACAAATCCAAAAACATAATGGGAATTGGCAATAGAACTCTCCTACTCACTCTTGAGAAGGAAATGATCCTTTTCTCACTTAGGCTGGAATTCTCCTACACTCACATGGCTGAATATGAAGTGTTGAAACATATGATATAAAGGATGCCCAGTTTTGAAGTCAGGAAAGTCCATGTGTATGAGGATTCTTCAGTCATAGTAAACCAGGTCAATGAAGAGTGGAAGGTGAAAGATCCAAAGTTGATGCCATATCAAGAAATCACTTTGGATTTGATACAGCTATTCAATAAATTTCAGTTATTCCATGTTAAAAGTCAATTCAATCAATTTGCAAACAACCGAGCTAGTTTCTTTTGTCTATCTATTTTTCCTTATAGAAGGGGAGAGGGCAGTTCCTTTGTCATTGACAAAAGCATGCCAATCAATATTTTGTGTTGAAAGCAGCTAGTGCAATGTCTTCAAAGTCGTAAGGCTCCCTTGACCATCTTCCAAATTGAATCTATTGATCTCAATTGATGGAAATGATCAATTGGAATTGGATGTGGCTGACCTATTGTGCATTGTCAATGTGGGAAACCAACTGTTGGGGGTAAAACTTTCTAGCTTTGGGGTTTATCATCACCTTCAAAAGGAACAAAATATGTGCTTTTGAAGTGGGGAGGCTAACCAAAGTGATCATGTCATTCCTAGAATAAATAAACCAATTTGAATTAGAAGATGCTCCTTGGTACCAAAATATCAAGGACTACTCGCGATATGTGAATTTCGTCCTGACATTCCCAAGAGAGAATATACATTTTATTGATCTGGTTGACCTAATTTCAGGCACAGCCTACCCAATCTCTCATTAATACTAAATTTTTCAAAAACACCTAGGTTGCACCTGCATCCAACCTAGGTCTGAGCCCAATTTTTCAAAGATGAACCTAATCTAGGTCCAGTCTATGTCATGCAGCTTGAACAAGGCTTGGGCATCGGACTAGGTATCGGGCCTAGTCAACCACGTTTGAGGCCCACTCCAGCCCATTTTTTTAATTACTAAATGGGTCTTCAGATTGGGCCCCTTGACCCTTGTGCCTTGGCCTGGGTTTTCAGCAACATTACAAGGTTTCTCAACTCCCACCATTTCACATTAAGCAGTTAATTATGAGTTAAGCTGACTCACCACATGCTATGGTCTAAACCATATTAGTTCAATGACAAACAGAGAACAAATCCAAAAGACAACCAATTCAAATTCTATAAGTATTCATATATTAAATTTGAACATCACAATCACAAGGCCACAACATTTTTCTCTAGACAGGAATATTTAGAACCAATATTCTTAATCACCACATAGTTACAACCAATACTCTTAAATATGATCACACACTCTGAACATCTTTCACTTGGTTACGAACAATAACATAAACAAAGCCATAAAGGAGAATAGTGTCAAAGGTCGTCGTTAATGGAAGAAATGACTTCTGATTCAGTCTTTCTCTATTATTGAGGTATAAGGAAGGAGTGCACAGAGGAGTTGGAGCAAAAGAAAATAGTGCAACAATATGAAACCCAAAACCAACAGAGAATAAAGTTATAATGAGAATCACAATTCAAAGGTAAAGTTACCACTAGATGTACAAACCAAATCCTTTCCCTGATTTAGAACCACAAGTTTAATATCAGAAGTTTACATTCTAAGAGTTTTACATCAACATTCCATGCTATCCTAAGTTTATCCACGACTCTACACCACGAAAGATATTACCTGAAAAACATTTACAACAGTTAGTTCACAAATTACATAAATAGAATACTAAACACTACAAATTGAAAAAACATTACCATGATACTCATGCATTGGATTAACATTCCTCGTCAAAATTTTGTTCCACATCATGAGAACTGTAACACATATTAATTTAAGCACACTACTATGTTAATATGTAAAATAAATTAGATTGAACTATGAATATCTTATATTTCACACAAGTTGCGTTCATCGTGAATCCAACTCTATGTGTAGATTAATGATTCAACATTTTCAGGAGTAGTTGAGCATCAATAATTATTTTGAATTTTGATATACTGAATGCAGATTCTAAAGCAAATACAGATATAGAAATTACTAATACATCTTTAGCCATCTTTGTTGTAATTTTATATTTGTTTTTATTTGTCATCCACTAAGATAATATGTTGAAGTCTGCAGTAGGTGCAATTTCTTCTATTGGATCAATCAAATATTTGTCTAGATCTATGTGAGCCATTACAGGAGATATAGAGCAGAGGTATGCTGTGAACCCATATCTAGCCACACTTCTACTCTTCAGTTGCAATCATAGTACTAGTAGATGCATTGTCTCTTTGCATATTACTTGTGTCACTATCATCATATATATTTTTGTACTCAGCATACAATTTATGAGGATGTTCTTTTTAACTTCATATTTTATCAGTGCATCAAGTTTATCCAAATTGTCAAGCAAATTATTCAATTATGATAACATGAACCTAGGAACCAAAACAACCGCAATTGTAAAGAGAGTATTGTAGTTGTTGAAGTATTTCTCAAATTTCTTACATTTTATATGTCATCCTTATATGTTCATTTGTTGTTTCATGGTTCCTGTAGAAAGGATGGTAAATTAATAAAATTTCTTCAAAAGCAGGATTAGATGTTATCGGCTTAGTGGTATAAAATAGATTTGTTGCATTGTAGAATATTTTTAAGAACTGACATAAATCAGATGCATGAGACCATTCATCCTCAGAAGGCAAACATGCATAATTAGGAGCACACGATGTGAAATATTGAAAGAGATTTTTGAATAACAATGCATCTTTCAACATTATAAATGTAGAGTTCCATCAAGTAGGAACATCACAGTTTAAACTTTTTTTCTCATCCAAACTCATTACCTTTACACATTGTTTGATGGCATGTATTCATTTTGGTGATCCCCTTACCTATGTCACACGGGTACTCCTCCTAAGGAGGAGTACCCGCACGGTACTTGTAACACTCGTTGTTTTTGTAGGTGGGCCGGATCAGATCCAGACCCGGACCCGAATCCACCCTTGTGAGAGCTGGATGCCTCTTCTCCCTTGCCTTCCTCAACGTCTCTTTCTCCTTCGTCTTTGCTGGTTCACACGACAGAGAGAAACGAGAGGCGAAAGGTGGATGCGGCGAGTTTGGGTCGGTGGAGGAAGGACGGCGGCGGTGACGCTCTGGTAACCTCTCTCGACCTTTGCCTCTTCCCCTTCTTTTCTTCCCTTTTCTCCTCCTCCCTTTCTCGTTGTTTCTGTTGTCTCCCCTCTCAACCGCACAACCTCCCTCCTACGCAACCCTCTTTCTCTTGTGCTATTTCCTTCCTCTACCATTCTCTCGCCCTCTCTGTCTGCACTCTCCCCTCTCTGTCAGTGCTCTCTCTCTCTGTCGGCTCCCTCTCCCTAACCGTGCGAGTCCTTCTCAACTGAACCCTCCCTCTCAACCGAGCCTCATTTTTTGCCTTGCCGACTACCTCATTCTCATGGCAGACCCTTCTCTTCTCATTGATTTATCACCCTTTGGTAATGTTTGGTCGGTTGGCAGCTTGGAGATGCATCTTTCCCCCTCATACGAGTGAATTGAAGGCATTGGTGGTGGAGGCAGCGATCAATCATTGGCATTGGCACTCAATCGGACACTTGAGGTGGCTGTCGGGAACGCTATGACAGTTTGGACTCTAAGATTGGGGTGAGCAAGACCTAATCAAGCTTAAATTGTTGAATAATTATTGTTGGAGCATGTATAATTATTGATTTGGCATGCTAGAATTAAGAATTGATGATTTGGGATGCATGTTAGCGACTTTGCCTTTTGGAGAAAGTCTAGGATTATGTTGAGGAAGTGATGATTCATGTCTATAATGATCTTTTAAGCATGATGTGTTGATTCTTGAAGTTATTTGGAAACATGGTAGAGATTTGATGTGGGTGATTAGATTTAGAATCGTTTTAGTGAGCATGTGGCGCATGCTATTGTCAATGGGCGTATTGCAGTGTTAGTTAGAGAAGATTATGTAAGTTGGGTGTATTATTGGGAAGACGCTTCAACCAAAGAAAGCAAAGGAGATATGTGTTAGTGATAGTTTGATCGAAGCTTTGAGTTTAGATGCAAGCTCAAAGAGTTTGGAAGAGACCCTTTTGAGGACTTTGTAGGTCGACACTACCTGTCGACACCCTCTTGAGGCAATGGCATGTCTCAATGATTTTGTTTTTATTTGTTTTGATTGTGTAGCTAAATCAGTAGAGAATTTAGTCATTTACCACTTGTGTATGTTTGCAGGTACACCAGGCACTTCCCATAGACCTTGAGTGACCAGATTCAAAGCTCAAGGCATTTTGGGTGTTTTGTGGATGCATGACAAGTATGGCGGCATTCCAGGCAAATCTCTGCTGGGAGTCAACGTGTGAATATGTGTTCCTAGGATCGTGGGATCCTAGGATCATGATGTGATTGAATGATTGTTTTGTGAGTGAATATATGTATGCATGCAAATGATTTGATATATGATAAGATTTGTTTTGAAAAGCTATTAGAAGTTTGTTTTGAAAATGTTACGCATTGCATGTGCATGCTAGAATTGATAACTGTTTAGGACAGATGATGTGGAGTATTGAGTCGAGTGTCTCCTTGACCCCAATTGTGCATTAAAAAGCATCCTAGAATGATAACTGCCTAGGACAACTACGAGCCAATCACGGATCGAGACTACTCTTTGGGATTTGGCTAAGTTTTTAAAGATGTGAATGATGTGTTTGATAAGATGTGAGTTTTTATGAATGTGAATGTTATTATTTGTTGCATATGCATTACCGCAGGCAATGATGCAAATGAATGAATTGGAGGGTAATTGTACTTGTACAGTTTGACGGCTAGCTAAGAATGTAATGATATGTATGGCCCTCGTGTGAAGGCAATTGGAGGTGTGGATGCACTCGTGAAGTGTACCAACCTCATGAGCTAGCCAGTCATTTTGTGAATGTATAATTATAATGATAATAATGAAAGAATAAGAGATGAGAGGCCCGTGGGATGTGGCTATGTGTTTGGGAGTTGTCCCCGCCTTTGCCACTGGCGTCTGTTCAGAGCGCAGGCGGTGCAAGCCCCAGGGTATCGTTGTGTGATGTGCTTGGAGCGTTGGGCTCCCGCCTTCCCAACCTAGGTGTCCTAGGGAAGGCTGAGTATCTCTCCTTGAAATTCACACACTCATGGATGAGTGCTCTACCGCTGCAACGGGGGAATGGATCCATACTATTATGGGCCACCACGGGGGTTGTCTCTCGGCTGTAGGCTGCCCATGGTGTGCATGTGCCTGTGTTTGCACCCACAGGAACTGTCAATTCACTAAAGCTAATGGAAATGAAAATGTATGTGAATGATGCGCATTTGAATGAAATGTTTAAGCATGTCTTACATGTGAATTGATATTGTGTTATCGTGGCCATTGAGTGGCCTTTACATGTCATGGTCTATGTGACGGGCCTTCTTGGCAAATGATGTGACTATACCCAATCAAGACATGATGATGATTTGCTCTTATAATTGTAGTTTATCTCATACTTGAGCCCATACCTAAAAGGGTTTGGGGATTTACTGACTTGTTGCTATACTGCGAAGGCTAAGCCTTCAGTTGTTTTCTTTTTCTGGTTTTGGCGGACCCGGGACAGCAAGTTGATCAGATGACTTCACTCACTTCATATTGGGGAGGTTTTGGGTCTTTTGTAGTGTCGGCGAGTTTTGTTTTGATTGTATTGATGTCTTATTTTTGTTAGACATCAATTATATGGTTTGGGGCATTTTTTTCATACACATAGATGTGATTTTGTATGAATCAAAATTGTTATATAAATGAAAGTTCGCCCCACTGTTTTGAATGGCATAACTCCCTCGTTTTGAATTGTTGTGTTAGTCACACTTCAATGCTTTATGTTAGAAAAAAAAAATGTGTTTGAGGGTAAAAAAGATTGGGGTGTGACAGCTTTAGTATCAGAGCTAGGGCAAATCCCACTATGGATGTGAGTTAAAGCCTATCAGTGAAGCTGCGTTGCCCAGGTACGCATTTATTTGATTGAATTGTTATTATAATTTTGATTTTACAAGTAAAGTATAAGTACATAATATGATCGATGTTTTGAAACTTTGTGCTAATGCACGTTGTGATTTGATTTGCGAGATTGGTCATAGACTTGGTTTGAGAATAACGGTTCTTGTTTGTACAGATGGAGTACCAACATAAGAGTAAAAAGCAATCTGGGCCACCTACAGAGGCACAAAGAGGGACAAGTTTGGCCAATTCAGATGCACGTACCCCAGTGGATGATAGTACTTTGGGGCAACAATACGCCCAGATGGGTCTAGGTGCTCAAACCCCACCAAGGCAGACTCCACTAGTGGATCAACAGACCATATGGCTGACAACGTTGCAAACACTGACCTCCCTTGTACAGTCAATGGTCAGTAATCAGAGGAGCAATGCATCTCCTATAGAAGACACCACTGTGCCACTTCAGGAGAAGGCCTCAGTAGTGTCGTTCCAATAGTTTATGGCGATGCAACCGCTTGTCTTTACAGGAGAGGGCAGTCTAGACAAGGCAAAGGAAATGATTGAAGAAGTTGAACGCATCTTTGAGCTTTTGAAGATGCCAGAAGGAGATAGAGTGAATTATGGCTCTTATTTGCTGAAAGTTGATGCCAAAAATTGGTGGAAATCGACTCGTGAGATCCGGTTTGCTGGCCAACTGTCAATTTCATGAAAGCAATTTAGAGATTCCTTCTTCAACACTTGTTTTCCAGTGCATGCCAGAGACAAGAAAATGCAAGAGTTTCTTGATTTGCAACAGAATCAATTGAGCTTGGAAGAATACATTATAAAATATCGACACTTGGAGGTATATTGTCTGCACCTCTACACTACAGATGAGGCTAGAGCAGGCAAGTTTGTACACAGGCTGCAAGATGGACTGCGAAGCAAAGTTTTTGTCAAGCAGACCTCATGACATAGACGAGGCGGTCACGATGGCAAGATGCATGGAAGAGGACTGGGCAAGGACACATAAGGACCATTATAAGAAGGCAGGCCAGCACTCACACGGTGGGCGAACACAGGTCAAGCACCACCACTTTGCAGGTAGGGCAAATCCTTATGAGCGGCGTGATGACCGAACATTCAGACAGAACAGGCCAAACCACAGTGATGCCACACAGGGGTCAGTGGCCACTCTGACTTCACCGAGGTGCCCTACTTGCTCACGTGTGCACCCCGAAAAGCCTTGTTATCGGGTGACCGGGGCGTGTTTACATTGTGGAGGGATGGGCCACTTCATCAAAGATTGCCCCATAAAGCGAGAAAGAGAGTTGAAGAAGCCCGAGGCCAGTCCTTCTAGTGCACAAAGGACAACCGGATGTGTCTACGCAACTACTGTGGAAGAGCTACGGGTGCACGACCTTGTTGAAGGTACTTAACTTATTGGTTCTCATATTGTTAGAGTGTTGTTTGATGCAGGGGCGACTCATTCGTTTATATCTAGTCGATTTGCTACTTCACTAGGAGTGTCGGCTAGGATGATGTCGTATGTTTTAAAGGTGGTCAGCTCTATGCATGCTCAAGAGTTGTGTAGCAAGTATTTACCTGACGTGGACGTGGAGATCCATCAACATCACTTACTTGCACATTATTAGTTTCGAACAATGGATATGACGATTTGTGTTTAGTTAGAAATGATGTCAGAAGTATGATAATCCACAATGACACCAATGCAGTTGAGAGAACAGAAAAAGACAACAATAGTTGAGGTAAAGAAAATAGTATCTTTTATGTACATTACATGTTTTTTTTTTCATTGCACTATAATTGTTTATTATTTTACATATATGTATATAATATAGTTTCCTTTTCTGCTTATTTTGTTTCCTATTTGATGATTTTTGTGCTATCATTAGTGATGTTAATTTAGTATAACACCACTAATATCAAATAGTTTTAGGTTTTATTCATTTTATTTTCAATATTGTTTCCTCCATTTTATTTCAGGTAGGTTTCACAAGCTTAACATACTATTGTTTATCTTTTGTTTTGTTATTTATGTTTGTGTTAATGGCTAAATTGCTTCTTATTCATATTGTTGATTTTGTAGATGGTATGTATTCACATTCATGTCCCAAGTTTGAGCTCAAATGAAAGTCAGGAAGATGATTAATCGAGTGAGCTTTGTATTATTGATCATTTTGTTTCCTTTCATATTAGTAACATATGTGTTCTAACTATGTTCTTGGTTATGTAGCTTCACATCAACAAAGAAAAAAGGGAGGACCATTAAGGGCTTTGGCTACTATTGGTCAGCCTTTGGAGAAAAGAATGAAAGTTTAGACACCATACACATGTCAGCCTATAGGTGTGAGGTCAAAAGCTTAGTTTATTTGTAGGAACAATTGTGGGAGATCTACAAAAGATGTTGTTCACTTCTCTTTTAAAAATCTTCCTCAAATTTACAAAGAAGCATGTTGGAAACATATGAATGTATGTTAATTGTGTAAACAAGAAGTTGCCCTTATGTTAAAATTTATTTACTCATTTGAATTCTTGTAAATCCCATATAGGAATCGTATGATATTGATTATAGTTCGAAACATTGGTGATGTTTCAATATTACAAGTTATGGAGGTGTTGGAGATCTACCCTCAAATGAATATACAAGATGTATGATAATTTGCAAGATTGGCTACAAAATTGACTTCAATTCATACCACTAAATCAGTGGGAGGACATCATGAAGTATTATGATACAGACAAATCAAAGGTATTGCATCTTGTTTGTTGTCATTAAAAATTACAATTATGTCTAGTATATGGTTGATAAAGAAGGTTATCTAATTATGCTATTTTTTGCAAAATACAAACATTGAGTGAGAAAAATAAAAAAATTGTTCCATTCAGAAGTATATACATAAAATAAGCACCAAAATTTTGCATAATTAGAGAAGAAATTGTAAGTGGATAATTTTACATCAAATACAAGTGTTTACTATGTGTAATATTTCTTTTTATAATACTATACTTGAATATGTTCTATGTTTTTTTAAGTCATTTAGGTCCCAAATAGTGATCCAAATCCCTATAGAGCTCAGTTTTGGATTAGGACACGTGATCCTCAAATCTTAACTACTTCAATGTAAAGATGCAAAGAATCATTGTAAGAACCCTACTTTTATTTCCATTTGTAAATGTTAAGTATTCCTTATTTAATGTTATCAAATCTAAAGTATGCTGATATGTGCATTTCAAGATCAGAAAAATGGTAAATCAACTGCCAAAAGGTCAACCAGATCCACAGTCTCATACAGATGGGTTGTCCAAAGCACTTGGTGAAGACAAATATGAACATGTCTGCACATATGGATAGGTGTCTAGTCATCTGAAATGTGCAGACAAATGCCTACTTGTCTTGAATTGATAATACAAAACCATGCACTATAGATAAAAGTAAATGGCCTAAACGATAAAGTTTCATTTCTGTAGTCAGAGATTCATTCCCTCAATGAGACAATAGAAAGACTTACTTCCATGGAGGTCAGTCTTTATCGGTTTATGGGACACTTCAATGGAAGTCAAGTGTTTGCTTCACAAGTTAACATTTTTCCTCTCATTTACTAAACCACTGAAATTGACACATTCATTTTGATATTGTATTTGTAACATGTTTCCAGTTGCTTAGGTTTCTCCACATGATGAAGATCATTGAAGCAGTAATGCACATTGGAGTTGACCATCTAACATTTTTTTTTTTTGCACTGAAGCACTTTGTTTCAAGGACAAAATGCTTACATATGGATTTTAGCCTTTGGTTTTTCTTATAATACTTGTTTTTTGTTAATACATGTTGGAAAGTGTGGATATTAAAACTCTGCATTGTTTTGTAGGAATATAATTGATCATGTGAAATTGATCTTTTAGCATGGTTCTCAGCCATCAAATTTTTTACTTACAATGTGATGATATTTGCTCCTTCTTTCTTTGAAAATGAACTTCTTAAAGATCATGAAGTTAACCAGCTCGGTTCAAAACAAGTGGTTGAGAAGTTCTTGAATGAATTGAGGGTAAGTTTTGTCTTTAATTTAGTTGATTTATTGTAGTTGTTAGTTGCAATTTTTGTGAATCATTCATTTCATTTAAAGTCATGTTTTTGTTTGTGAATGGTGATTTAGTTATTTGTAGAGGCCATTTTATTTTGCTCAAATGAAGGAAAGATGTCTGATGGTGGCCAAGCCATCAATTTGTTGTGATGATTGATTATCTTTAAGGATGATTCATGAAAGTGGTAAGTGGGCAAGTACTGTTCTCCATTCTATAATGACTGATTTGGTTTTAAAATGAATTGTTCTAATAAACTACCCTTCTCATTTTCTCAAAAGTGGTGGAAGTGCTGATGGAATATAAAAGCTCCATTTTTCTTATCTTCTGTTGCAGCAGGATTTGTGTCCTCAATCTATTGGTCCAGTATTCCATGTTGTATGCCTTTGCTTTCTTTTCCTCTAATCCCAATTTGAGCAGACTTAGTTCTGATCATCTATCTTACAACAGTTTAAAAACTAGCATCCTTTGTGGTTAATTTGATCGGATAGTGCTGGAAGCTGGGGTGCTACCATTCATCTTGGTGGTAGGATTCGGGTCCATCATTCAAGAGTTGTTTTTGTTGTTGAGTAACAAAGTTTTAGCGGTTGCAAGACTTCTAACTTAACCCATGGAATTGGCCAAAGGCAGAGACCAGTTCTTTACGATTTTACATTAGATTGTTTGCTTATTTTTGGGTACTTTGGATCCATACAGAACCAATGGGCTACAAGAGGTGTCATACAAGTAAGAAACAAGTGGGAAGGGTGGTAGGAGGTTCAGTAGGGCGCTTCTTCAATTGTTGAGGTGGATCATGAATAGCAGCCACCACTGCCTTGATTGGTCAGCCTATAATGATAACTGGCCCCTCACATCATTATTGCCATAAAGGTTCCCAAATTGAGCACATAAAGATGCTGAATATAAAAATGGTTGACCTATTATTTGTATAAAGTTATCTGCAAGTTATTTTATAAAATTTTACTAAACTGGATGGAGCTTTCACCAGGTCGTGAAGGCAGTATGGCACTTGGGATCAACAACAGCATGAAGACAAAGCCATAGTCCCTTCTAGGGGTCATTGTGTTGTTAATGACGATGAACTTGAAAATATTTATTGTGAACACCCAAAATGTTCTCAAGTCTAAATTACCATTAAATGCTTCACCATGAGATTTTCAAATTGATTTGTAGAGACCAAATTTCAAGAACAAATAGCCATTTAGGCCATATAAGGACTTTTTACACCAGCAGTGAATACCTAGACCCAGGCCGCCTAGGTTGTTTCGTTTTGCCCCTATTTGTTGGCATCTTGACCTAGAAAGTATGACTTTTTCATCAAACTTGTGATAATTGCCTAACAGTTGAGCAATTATGTGGCTTCTCAACTTTACATGACCTTAGGAGTTGCTAGAGTCAGCTCACTAGCAGTATCCTAGTCTGAAGATAGCTTTCATGTAGCTCAAATCAGCCCTTGAAACTTAAAACTGTGATCCTTAGCTCAACCAAGCCAAAACAAGTTTTCTTTAATGGACAAAAAGTTTTATTTCACTTATTTTGAGTCATTTATCCCAAGTTATAGTCGTATACTGACTTGCACGTTGCTACTAAGACTTTCTCTCTCCTATTTTCAAGTGTTTGAGATGAATTTTAGCTCAACCTAGACGATTGAGCTAAAACCAAGTTGGGATTACATTATCATATATAATCTTTGGTTTGAGTTCATTCCTTCCAATTTGAATTCAATTCAATTTAGAAGGACATGTTCATTCTTAGTACTTGCTACGCTCTATAAATTATTAAAGCTCAATTTTGTAAAATTAAAGTAAGTTTTGCAATCTTTTAGCTTTTCTTTTTAGGTAAGTAGCTTTTCCAAGCAGCCCCATCTCCATTAGTGAAAAATTTAATACAAATCAGATTTTTATGGCCTTCCTCGATTTTCCTCTATAAATGTATTTGGTAAAAATTAGATTATGATTTTTAGAACAATCCTTTGAGCAAGACTTCAGCCATATATATTTAAAAGTCCGGCCATAAGCTAGTTCAATCAGGTCAAGAAAATTCATCTAGAACTTTAGATAGGTTACATATACCTTGGTTTATGATTTTCTTTGATTCCAGAACCTTAGTTTAAGTTCATCACTTTATTTGAACTCATTTCAGCCCAAAATCACATACAAGGGTAGTTTGTTCATTTGCCACCATGCAGGTACGTTTCATAAAACCTAACTTAGGAGGCACATAGACCTAATTTAGCTTTTCATATATACTTCATGGATCTGGTAGGCCTAAGCCCAAGTTTAGCCTAAATCACTTTTTCATGAAAACTGACTTTCTCAAAGATAAGACCTAGGTTGTGCTTGCGCCCAGCCTAGGTTTGAATCCCATATTTTCAAAACTGAAACTAACCCAAATCGAGTTCTTGTCATGCAGCTTGAATCCATCAGCCCAGCTTGAGCCAGAGGTCCATTCTATTTTTAGATCTCTATTTTCTATTTTTAATCTAGATCATATATCCAAGTCTTATTTTTATGTTTGGATCTCATATCCAAGTCTCAAATCTGACCTATTTTTATATATCCAGATCCATTATTCTCATTTTAAATCCCGGATATCAAATCATAATCTAAATTTCAATACCATATCCAGATTCATTTTGTAGAATTTTAATGAATCTAGACCTGGATTTGGCCCTAAGCATCAAACGCAGGTCCAGTCAGGCCTAGGCATCTGCCCGGCCCGGCCTAATAAGGGTCGGGGTAGGGCTCCTGTCAGCTAGACACCCGAAACCCGAGCCCTGACCGTTTAAAATAAAAAATATTTTTTTAATATATATTTTTTAATATAAAATATATTTTAATAATAAAATATATATTATTAATAAAATATAAATAACTTACCAGACCGAATTGAGCACCGTCGGGCTGACCCAGGTCAGTTTTCACGGGCCCAATGCCAGCGTTAGGTCCAGTACCCACATTTGAGCTTAATGCATATTATATCTAAAAAATGTGTAGTGATTTTCTCACTTCACACTTAATGTCAATTCATACGTAAGCACTTGAAACATGTAAAATTCTTTATCGAGTGCTTAGGCATAGACAACAACGAAATCATTATCCATATGGGGACGGAATGAACATTTTTCTTATTTATATCAAGTTTTTGAATAAGGTCTAAAAGTTCTTCTTCATATTCTCATGCTTTTTGTCCTCCATGATCAATGCCAATCAAATACTTTATCAAAAATCGATCAGCTCGTCTCCATGCATGTGTAGCTTTTCCCAAAAATCGAATTTGGAGTTCGGACAAGATCGCAACATGCAAAAATATGATTCAAAACTTGTTTTAACATATGGTTTTTGAGTTGAGAGGAGATAGACAAGAAAATTTTTAACCATGTATCGAAAATGTCAAAGGGATTTTCCCAATCTCTCTCCTACAAATAGAGCTCTTCCTCCCTTTTAGCACTGCACACTAAGCTATTCTTAGAAAATCCCAGAAAGTGTTAAGTTTTCAACTGGGTTACTCAAAAAAGGGGTCTAGCTCCAAAAAAGTTCAATTTTTAAAAGTCTTGGTTTAAATCTTGGTTTGGGCTGCATTTGCACTCAGCCTTAACCCAACCAGATTCAGTGCAGGGGTCATGAGAGCAGGCTCATCTAGGGTCGCCAGCTTCAGGTAATTTCTTTTCTGTATTTTTTCTTATTTTCAATTTAGCGCTTTTCTTTATGCTTGTTTAGTTAAATTGTCTTTTTGCTTTTAAGCATATTTAGTTTAGTTTTTTTTTTTTTTTAGCATGTTTAGTTCAGTTAATTTTTCCTAGTTGCTTTAATAATGTTGTAGCTTAGCAGGTTTATTTTCTACATTAGATTTATTTTAATGTCTTTAGGGTAGGCGTAAAGGTCAGTCTTCCTTGTATCTTTCTTTTAAATTCTTTGATTTTGTTTACTTAATTTTACTTAAAACATGCACTAAACCACCTTGTGCCCACATGCACTCCTTGTCGGAATCTAAACTATGTTAGCTAAGTAGCATACCCTATATGCATCAGCCTCGATATGTGAATCATTTTAGATCATAGTTTTCTTTAAGATGTTTTAAAAATCAATATCTTTAAATGATTTTAGAAATCCTAGGTCATCTAGCTATAGATTCTAAACATAGCTCAATGTTGTAAGACCTAGTTTAGGCTTGTCTTGGAGTGTACTACATATGTACCTAGTCTCATAACCTAGACCAAGTCAAATGCCTTTAAACCCTCATTCATATAAAATGAATGAAGTAAATATCATATATCATATCATTTGACTAAGATCAAACTCACTGACTACAGCCAAACCATGCCAAGTAGGTTCAAGCCCAAAGTAGGCAAGACTGAACCTAGTCATTTTGAGCAACTTATCCCTAGCATATTTGGATATTGGATCTCAATTTGAAGTGTTTGACTCAGATCACAAACCTTATGTTGATATAAACCATGACATTAACCCAATTCTAACCTACTTGGATTGGGATCCCAAGTATTAGATTTTGGGTCTTCAATTATGAATCTTGGATCTTACATTTTGGATCTCAAGCCTTAAATTTTGGATCTTGGATTTTAGACTTCGGTTCTTGAATCAGATTTCACATACAAGTCTCAAATCATAAATTTCAGAGTATGCATTGTGGATTTTGAATCTCAGACCCTAGATTTTGGATTTTGGATTTAAGGTCATCATTCTTAGGTTTTTTATCTTAGATCTTGGATTGAATCTCAAAGCAAATGAGTATTTGATCATAAACCTAGGGTCAATCCCTATAAAATCATACCTAAACACAAGATTTTAAACCTTATAATAATCACATTTGTATCTATCCTTTCAGACTTTGGATCTTAAAATATCCAATCGTGAACACAAGAACAAATTTACTAGACCTTTGACCTTGGATTTGGACAACGCTTCCTGTTTCAAATTTAGGACAAAAATTATACCAAACTTGTCATATCATAATTATAAGTCTTGGATTCAGATCTAGTTTGCCCCTAATAGGTTGGTCATAGTAGAAATCAAACTTCAAGTCTACATAACTTAGTTTTTGCATGCATCATATTAGATTTAGGACATTCATTTGCATTGATCTATGATGATCCGGACATGAATAGACGTTAAGATTTTATTCTTCTTGTTTATAAGTCCATTTCTAATATCTAACTAGATTTTAAAACGTGCATGATTTCAAAATTATGGTATGTTTGTTTTCTTAAGTTTTTGACGACATTTGGACTTAAGAAATAGAGCATTTAGTCCAGTCCTTGGTTTGATTACCTTTGGTAAAGGCACTAGGAACGGTCAGGCCTCATACTATTAGGTGGGATCCCGTCTCTCAGAGTCCTGCATAAGAAAATGGAGGCATTTACAAGTAATATATCTCATTTATTATGGTATGCATGTAAGATCGGAAAATTTTACATGTAAATAGTTATCTCAATTAATCGTTTGTTCTGTTACATGAGCATGAAAAGGAATAGATAATTTAGAACGAGGTTGCTTGCCATTTTTTTGTTACTTTTTTAATTTTTATGTAATTGTTTTTCAAACTTTCACATTAACACTAGACTACTCTAACATTGTATACAAATTAGACTCTAAACAGAATTAACAAGAAAATTTACAAAATAAGATAATATTGTATACTATTGATTTGGCAAAATCAATAGTATACAAATCAATAGAAAATGTCAAAATAAACAACAAAAATTTGAAAGCCAAAAAAAAGCACATTAATGGTGCTACGAAAGCCAATGCCAGTATTTGGTCCAAAATTTCACGTTCCCAGCACCCACATTCATTGGCGCTAAGAAAGCGCTAATGATGTTATCATTAGCACTATGAAGTCCATATCCACTTATAAGACTATGTTTCTTCACTATTTATTTCCATATCCACTTATGTATTGTTCTCAACCTATATGTGATGTCGTGCATGGTGAGGTTTTTAAAGTGATTTATCAAAAATTTTTAAAGTTTTATGGAACGAATAAAAGATGAAAGAGCAAGTCCTTAAAAGAAGAGAATGTTTTGTAAGTCCTTGGAAAGAAAAGAGTTTCAAACTCTTTTTGATAAAACGGTTGGAGAGACGTTTTAGATTAAATAATCTTAGGCTAAAAATCATTTTGATTTGGATACATTTTTTGGAAATAGAGAAAAAATCTAGGCTAATCTTTTAAATGATTTTTAAAATTCTAGTAAAATCATCTTTTTGCAACTCGGAAAGTTAAAATGATTGCATGGCAAGCAAATGAATGATTAGATGGTGTCTCTTTTCGAATCTTAAGATTTTCCCGTAACTCAGTTAATACCTTATTAGGAGTTGATCTCATCTTACTTAAATTTATTAGAGAGGTGCTTGTGGGAATTTGTGTAGTCCATAAATACACTATATATGCATGCTAAATAAATGTATATATTCTTAAAAAATGAATCATTCTTACCACAACATATATCTATGGAGAAAGGAAAAAAAAAAAGGAAAAAGTTTTGAAAATTGATAAGGTCTATAGGCCACTCAAGTGTAGGTCCAACTTTAAGCATCATGGGCATAACATTTTAGGTTTGGCTTTGATGAAGCTAAAATTTTTGGGCTAAAGAAAATAGGAGTTTAAAAACCTAAGACTCTAAGAGAGAGAATAAATAAAGAGAGAGAAGAAAGGAGGGAAAGAGAGAGAGAGAGAGAAGATTTGTTTAAGAGAATGGGCAAGGTTTTAAGAAAAATATTGATTCTTTCCCCTAATCTTTGATATAAATCAAAGTTGCAAGTTTAGGAGATAAATTTTAGAAATTTACTGACTTCGTCATTCATATAGCCCAAAGATGAGCTTCGGCTCCTTTGGGAGAGCCCACGCTGAGACCTCTTGTGGGCTAGTTTGAAAGCATTTTGCGAAATTGATGAAAAATAAGCTGGAAGTTTTACATATATGTGTGAATTATATTAAGTATAGGGTCATTAATATAGATTTAAGAAAAATAACTGATTTTAGTCTTACAAATTAGAAATAAATGTCTTTTTCTCACAATTAAGTATGGGAGGTGGCCTACACTAGGATGAAGAGAAGAAAAACAAAAAACCAAGACAAAAAAAACCATACCCCAAAAGAGATTGATGAGTGCTCCATGATGCTTCTCTTATGCCCCCATAGCGTAGAGGGTGTGTCTCAAGAAAAAATGTCTCTCTCATTAGGGTTGGGCCGTCAGGTAGTTTATCAAGGAGAAAACGGATGGAAATAGTTAAAAGGGTGGTTCATAACTGATGCTCTGATGACATGCATATGCATTTTATCATATGTAAATTTGTGAGGGTTTCCCCAAATCCTAACCTTAAAATTAATATAAACAAGAAAACCCCTCCCTCCTAGCGTTCACTGTTGTCATATATTCAACACATCCACAGTCTATAAAATCATCTGTTCATACAAGCAGACCATCTATTTAATTGTGCAGTTTAAAGCAAGAAAGCCATTGAGAACAAGGGAGAGAGAGAGAGATTTTATGTCATACCCATTGAGAAAAAGAGAGAGAGCGATATAGAAACGAAAGAGGAGAGAGAAGGCTAGAGGACTCAAGTTCTCAAGGGTAAGGCTGGGCACCGGGCCGGGCCGCCGCCGGGTACCCGGTACCCGGCCCGCCACGGGCCCGGGCACGGGCCTTGGAAAAAGCTTGCCGGGCCGGGCCCGGGCCTGGTATGCCAGCCCGGGTTAGCCCGTTAAGCCCGTTAAAAATTAAAATATTATATTTTTAAATTTTAATATCATATATTTATTACTAATAAATATTATTTTATATTTAAAAATTTATTTTATAAATTTAAAATAATATTATTTTATTATGCCGGGCCGGGCCTGGGCTCGGGTTTCATATATCCGGGCCCGGCCCGGCCCGTTAAATATTCGGGCCGGGCCCGAGCCCAACCCAGCGGCCCGTCGGGCCGTTCTGGACAAAACCTTATCGGGCCGGGCTGGCCCGGCCCGATGCCCAGCCTTACTCAAGGGGTTGAATAGGAAAGAAGATTCGAAGCACTCAACATGTGCCTTAAAAAGAGAAATGAATGTATTTATAAAGGATTTGGAGCTAAAACTAAATTTTCTAACTTTTTTTCAAAAAAAATGGGATTGGCTTTTAGCTTGCTAAAACCCAATATAAGGGGTTGGCAGGGCACTAAAGTGCTCCTAAGAGGCAAAACTAAGTCTGGGCATCGAGGTACCCAGGGCCCAGCATTATCGAGTCGACCCGGGTACCCAGTGCCCAGCATTATTGGGCCTGAAAATATCAGCCTGAGCCAGCCTGATAACGTATTGGGTCAGCCCGGGTCGACTCGATTTATTTTTTTATATTATTTTTAGTTAATAATGATATATATTTTATTATTAAAATTATATTTTATATTTAAAATTTTATTTTACATTATTTTAACTGAGTTGGGCCCAGGCTCAAATGGCGGGTATGGGGCTAGGCCGAAACTTGATTTTCGGGTGCCGGGCCATGCCGATGCCCTAGGCAAAACGAGTGGGATTTTAACCAAAACAAGGCCCGCTGGATGGGCAGGCCCATGCCTGGGTGCAGCGCACTGTTCTAATCAACGCCAGGCACTCTCGTCTAGAGAGCTCGGCAACACGCGACTAATCTTAGACAGAGCACTCCCAAAATGCTTCTTATTAGCCAATGAGGGTGGCAAGGCAATTGCCCCTGCCACCTCTAGGTGGTTCCTACACAGGTTTGAGCGTGGAGAAAAATTAAAAGAAATCAAAATCTTATAACTTTTTTAGGGTAAAATGGTCTTTTTATAAAACGAATCCAACTGCAATTTGGATCCGAATTGGATTTTCTTGGATTGGAAGAGGCTCAAAAGTTTTCGAACCTTCAAAGCAAAATTGTTTCCAATGATGTGGCAGAGCTCACATGCTTGCCTCGTGTCCTAAATTGCGATATGAAGCTAGAAATTGAGTTTTCTGCTCGATCTTGGGTGTTTGGACCTTAAACTTTTATTTGGATCTAAATTTTGGTTTTGTGTTTGATTTGGATAGGACGTCGCGGTTTAGATCTTCGGCTTCCATTTGGATCCGGGCTCTGATCTGAGGTTTGCTTTTGGATCTAATGCTGGGATTGGATTGGGATCTACGTTTCGGTCGTAGCCCTAAAGATGGGATTTGGTTTCAAATCTGTATCCAGAGCTTGGTTTTTTTTTTGTGTAAGGCTGGGATTTGGATCCGGGTCTAAATCTATGACTCAATTTTCAATCTAGATCCGGGATTTAGATTTGGATCTGTTTTGGGGGATCAGTTTTGAATCTAGAGTTGGGATTTGAATCTAGAACTGGATTTGAGGCTCAGATTTGAATTTAGAGTTGTGATTTGGATCTTGACTTGTAGTTTTGGATCTAAAGTGGGTCGACATTGAGGTTTTGTAATGTGTTTCTTAACTTTTGCTCTAAATTTGGATCTAGGGCCTAGATTCAGATTTCCGTATGGGTTCTGGGTTGGATCCAGATCCAACTGATCTGAATCATCTAATTTGTCAAAATGTCGGTTATAAATTATAATTGGATTTTATGTCTAATGGATGTTCAGAGCTCGGGTCCAAAGTCTAAAATCATGTACAAAGAGTCTCAAATTAAAACCGAAGATCGAATTGGAGGGAAATGGGTTGAAATTATAGGAAATTGAAATATTTGAGGCCAAATTCTTTGAAATTTATTATAAATTTGCTATAAGATGTTTGAAAAACACTAACTATGGATTTAAAAAAATTTTGGGGTGATTACATGTATAAATAACTCCATAAAGAATGTCAATAGAAAAAAGGCTTTTCTCTTTGGCATGGTTGATGTTGCAAGCCAAGATATAAACACGACATGGGGATTTCAACTACCCAAAAGGAGTGACCTTCCGATTTCAACTACCCAAAAGGAATGAGCTTCTTGTAATGTCACAAAACTAACATCACCAATTTACTATTTGCTTCTATCAATTAAAGTGTCACTAATTTACCATTTGCAATTAAAGTGTCACTCATTTACCATTTGCAAGTAAAAGAATAGACTGTCCTGATAATCCCACCAGCTACGCTATAATTTATAACATAGTTTATAGATGGCTTTGCTGTGCTCACCATGTTCTTTGCCGTGACTATGTAATCGCTGCTTTTATTTCTTTCGACCTCGCTAAGAGGCTCGTGATGTTGTTAGCTCTCCCCTTCTCTCTGCAAGCGATGCATCGCCGTCCATTTTTCCGTATCTTCCTCCTCATCGTGTGGCTATCCGCTGCAGATCCTCAGCAAGAACCGCCGCCTTCGCAGGCGCCCACTGTCCCCGATCGATGGAAGCTCCACGGTCGGCCCTTCAACGTCGTCGATTACGGGGCCGCCGGAGATGGCCGGCGCTACGACACAAAGGCCATCCAGGCCGCCGTTGACGCCTGCACAGCTGCCGGGGGCGGCCGTGTCGTCCTTCCGTCTCCGGGAAGGTACCTCACGGGTACGATCTTCCTCCGATCGGGCGTCCTTCTGGTGGTGGAGAAGGGCGCCAGGTTGCTCGGCAGCCCTTCGCAGCTTAAGTACCCCAGGGATCAGCGGCGGTGGTACGTCGTGCTAGCGGAGAGATCCACGGACGTCGGCATCACCGGCGGGGGGGGGATCGACGGACAGGGGGAGAAGTTCGTGGAGAGGTACGACGAAAGGAAGAACGTGATGGTGAGCTGGAACGCGACGGGCAGCTGCAGGGGGGACGAGTGCCGGCCCAGGCTCGTCGGGTTCGTCGATTGCCAGAACATCCGCGTCTGGGACGTCCGATTGACTCAGCCCGCCTATTGGTGGTAATACTGAGACGTTTCTCTCTTCCTCACACGCACAATTGCTTTCGGAAAATGTTCCCGTGATTGATGTCGAGAGTAAGCCCTACCATTCTTTCTACGGCAAGTAGTTACCTTTTGTTGAATTTACCTGACAACCCTCTTCCTCGACTTTTTAATCTTGGAGTTTTTGATTCGGACGAAAAATTGAGACCTGTGGAGCCTTTCCTGTTCGCAAGGCTACTGCAAAATCGAATCTTGCGAGCGATGACAATAATGAAGAGAAATTTGACTTTGCGCCTTGCCAAGTGATAGAGGATAATGCTAGTTTAGCTCAGTTGGGAAGGGAAATGGATCGGATAAAGGATGATATCAGGATCCAAATTTAGATCTGAATCGGAGCTCCATCAACGTAATGTCAAAACGTGAAGTCTGTCTGTAGGCTGTAGCCGACGCCTAGATGGTAATTCTGGATCGAGTAAAAGAAGGCTAATGGACGTGCATTTGGCAAGAAGGAGAAGAGTTTTTAGATTTTGTTGACATAGATTAAGCATAAATGCGTTAAAAATGGTACCCGATATTGAAGTTTCGAGGAAAGCTAAGAAGTGCAACTGTGCAACTAGGCCTTTTTCAAATCAGAAGAATACAGAGTGACAGCCATGGGAGAAAGAATGCCGACGACAACCATTTGGCATGGAAGTCTCCGTTCTCTAGATCTCTAAATTTTGAAATCCATGAATTTAAGATCAGAGATTCACCTTCCCCCTCTGAACTTCGATGAGTCCCATGGGCAGTGTAAAAGATATGGCCTCACATCTAACCTGCGTCCTTAATCTATTGGACCTTGGATTTTGGTACAAATCTCTTGCCATTTCAACAACTCCGTGCCACATCAAGAACCAAAGGTTTAAAATCCTCGTCTCTCGCCTACCTATCAGAGTAACATATTAGGCCGGCTGGTGCTTTTACTTAACAATGTGGAATTCCACCACAGCCATTTATTTTTCTTGTTAGTAACACACTGAGAAAACTGTCAGGAGCATGTATGTGGTTCCTAGTGCAAGCTACATGGACACTTTCATAACCTGATCTAAGTTATTCTCTATAGACTATGTTCTTTCCTCTTGCTGATTATTTTTATGCTTAATATGTATATATGCTAATTATATGCTCAATTAGCAGCTGCATGCAGCAAGTTGGTCTGAGTAATCAGCATCAGTTGGTTGGCGACATGTGCTAGTGCTCAAACTCTATTAAAAGCATCCAGATGCTCTTTTGTAATTTAAAAATATACCTTCTCCAGCTTAATCTTTGGACGAAAAGAAGTGACTGAATTTATTCTTGCTTCAGGTTCACCTTCATAGTATCTCTGGCTTCATAGTACTTCGGACTAATGATGTTTTCTTTCACTTCAGAACTTTTGTAACACCTCTGTTGTTTACACATAAAGTTTAGATCTTTATTTAATGAAACGGCATGAATTTTGAGTGAACCAGAGGACAGCGATATTCATTACAAAGATGGTCACATAAAAGGACCACAAAGAAAATAGCCTATAAACAATGCCTTTCTATTAGACTCTGGAACTGTTCAGGATCTAAAGCTATGTTGTCAAGACACCCAGGCAGCTCCTAGGCGCGCCTACGTGGGCTCAGGCAAAAAAGACGACCAATTTTTTTTTTCCAGTTATGTTAATATGTCCAAGTTATTTTGATTAACTATTAGTAATATTTGAAATGTGGAGAGTAGTAATATAACATGCATAATCAACTTAAACAATCAAAAATTAATTGTTGATTTCATTGAATATGTAAAATCAATAGAAGTTTAACATTACTCATTAAATGTAATCTGATACATATTACAGTATAATACATATTACATATTACATATTACCGTATATGACAGTATACATTTTAGTAAAGCGGTGTATAACAATATAATACATGTTACATATATTACAGTATGTAACAGAGTTAATCATAAATAGAATACCTATAACAGTCTAAAAAGTAATACAAACTATATTATTAGTAACATAGAATACATATAATGAATCATAAACAGAATACATATAACAATCTACTAATGGTTAAATCATACTTGTAGAAACAGCTGTACATATTACTACCAACAGCTATAACATATTACAGTATACATATTACTAGAAAATTAGAAATCAGAAACAGTCATATATACTACTAGTATACAATAGAAATCACTTCAGAGACAGTCATATAACAGAAAGAGAAACATAACAAATTAACAATTTAAACTACAACTAGAAATCAGAAATCAGAAACAGAAACATATATAAAACAGGTAGACTACATAATATATTTATAGATAAGTTATATAATATCACAGGTATAGCAAACTGTATTTAAGAAGACGTAATATAATAAAAAGTCTAACTGTACATAATAGTATACATATAAGTACATAATAATAACACATATAAGTACACAACCATACTAACGTAAACATATAACAGGTATTACAATACTACATATTATATAACAGGCTAACAATATGTATATATAATAGGTTGATAAAATGCTATATAACAGGCATGACAGACTGTACATAACAGTAAATACATATAACATGTAACATATAACAGGTATAACAGCAGGTATTCTCACAGTATTTTAACAAATTAACAATACATGGACTAGGCATGCTGGTGCCCAAGCCAGCCTAGGCGAGCCTGGGTGCCAGCCTAGGCACCAGCACATATCCGGTCGCCTAAATGGTTGACTTAGGCGACAGTTGTGGACTCACGCTTAGTCCATGCCTAGGCATAGCTTAGGCAAGGCCTTGACAACATAGATCTAAAGTAAGATTAGGCTTTTTCTTCCCGAAATGTACTTAACTGTTATTGGGGAAGTAAACTATGCAGTATGCAGGTCTTGATAATCTAAGTACATTTGAGAATCAAATTATGGTTGAATTCAGAATAGCTAAAGAAGTGAAAAAGTAAAAAGTTCAGTCATACCTTACATCTTTAACTGCTGTGAACAGATTGAAGGCCTATTGTGCCAGTATCGTTTGTCAATAAAATTCTTATTTATTTTTTTAGTTCCTTCATATCACTTGTTGGCTGTTTTACTGCAAGAGCATATCATGTCCTTCTGTATGTGGTTCACCACTTGCATGTACAAGCTTCTGCAATACTCTATCAAGCTCTGTGTGGGAATCTTTAGTTTTGATAGAGCTACTTCTACATGGTATGAGACAGTGTATGATGACCTTCTGGATCGACTCATTCACTCGCTAATGCAGTTTGGCCGCTTAGTAGGTCGACCCAGTAACCGGACTTGGTTTTATCCGAAACTCAGAATGGCTTGTGCAGAACACATTTGACTTGCCCACATTTTGGTGATAGGATATTTCTTTGCATATTGAGTTTTGTAATCAATGTGATTATTGGTTGCTAAGTACTAACTGCTTAACTTCTGGTGAGAATCTTCTAATCTATTGGAACATAATAAATTAGAATTATTGTTCACATCTTAGATTTACATATTGCAAATGCAAAGATAAAGCTGATTAGGGTCAGGTTTAGGTATTATAATCTACTTAGAGGATTGAGCTCTTTAATTTTGGAATTTTAGTTTTAAGTTTTAACTAACCTATACATACATGTTGAATTTTTTAACTATATGATAGTTTAGAATATTGAATATCCTGACTTTGGGATTTATTTTGTTGAATTATTGTTTTTCATTGATATATTGGCACTTGACACTGAATTATTTTAGAGTATGCAACTACAGAGTAGCTTGATTTTTTGGTTTCTTATTATTATGTGAATAAATATAAGTTAATTATGGATTTACTTGATGTTACTTTGACATTTTTCTAAATTATACAAGTAACGAAATCCTTATAGAACTTTTTCATGTTTAAATGAAAAGTTATATATTGTTTTTCTTTCAAAGATAAAGCAACAATGGCCTGATCACTTTTCAACCAAGCCTCAAACTTAGGATTTGGAACTGACTCTTAAGCAACAACTTAATTCCTAACTCTAGTTTCCTACATGATATATTCTGGAGGGACCAGGATAGATCATCCAGGTGTCCAGAGAAACCTTGACTCTTAATGAATGGGAGAATTTGATGCTTCTAGATATGGAAGTTGGTATTCATAAGCTTTTAAGAAACAAGTTGCCCCCAAAAATTGGGAGAGATGACTGATTGAGACTTGAGAGCTAAAATCCATGTAAAGACTTAGAAAAGAACAAGTCTTGGAACTTGTTTTAAGGAATTACTTATCAAGATGAACACTATCAGTCAGGAAAATAAACCAGCCAAGTGAATAATATAACCAATTAAAATGGTCTACGCTGAGCGCTTCATTCCCCTTTTGCAGCATGACGTGTTTGTGCCACGAGCTGCAATGTCACCCCTTATTCCAGGAAGATGCTTCTGTAGCAACCACTGACAATCATACCTTCTGATGCAAAAGCATGGTTCAGGTTTGAAGTGGTTCAGATCAGTTTTATGGACATATCCTAGTAATGCTGTTCAGACATAATAGTGCTAGAAATACTTTCTGATTTCTAAATGGCAGTATTTAAGATTGGTTGGAGCGAAACACCTTATCCTTCTTTGCTGCTTATTTAGGATGTTTCCTTTATCCTTTTTTCCAACTTACATGTTTCATCAAATGTTTTGCAGTTTGCACATCGTTAGGTCCAACAACACATTGATTCATGATGTAGCCATAGATGGCGACTTCAATACTCCTAACAATGACGGTATAGATATAGAAGATTCAAATAATACAATCATCTTTAGATGCAGTATTGATACAGGAGATGATGCAATCTGTCCAAAATCATCTTTGGGACCAGTATATAATTTGTCAGCAACTCACTGCTGGATACGGACCAAATCTTCTGCAATAAAGCTGGGCAGTGCTAGCTGGTTTAATTTTAAAAACTTTTTATTTGACAATATTACTATTGTTGAATCTCATAGGGGGCTTGCATTTCAGATACGTGATGGAGGTACCAGAAAATTCTCTTTTTTCCTCTGATTGTGCTAGCATCAATGTTTGATAAACTATCTTTGAACTATGTTTGAATCTTTAATCAGAGTAAAAAATGAGAACTGTGATGGATGGTTGGTAAACCTGCTATAATGGACATAATTACATCTCAAATATACATGTATAAATGATTTACTGCTGTATATTGTGCTTTAGTCCTCAACACAACTAATCTTTTCATTGTCAGCCAGGTATTCACCCTCTCAAGGTTATTACACAGATATTTGCAGTTGCTACTACTTCTATGTAGCTAGGGGATATCCTCAAACCGATTTGAACTTAAGATTGCTCACCTAATAAAAAGATAATGTGGACTATGTCAATTGCATGTCTGAAAAACTTAATAACAATTCCTGGCAGAGGTCACCTATAGAGTATCAAATGGCAATAACGTGTCAAAATCTTGTAAAACATGTAACTCAGTTGTTTTGAAAGATAAATCTTGTGATTCAGGTCCTTATATGATATATGTAGCTCTCTGGTAATGCAAACATTTGAAAAAACTGAGAGTGTTCTCTAATAGTGAGGTTCACACTATGATGGTGATGTCATGTAAAATCTCAAGAATCTTTTCAGTTTTCTTCAGAACGGCTCTTTTCTGAAATTTGAAGCTAGGTTGCATGTCTAGAATTCTTTGTTCATTTCTGACTCTTGGTCTCCTCTTGTCAGGAGAACTTTGTCTTAGAAGAAGCTTCCAATAATTTGCAGCTCACAATAAGCCGCCTCCAATATTTGAATAGAAGTCCTGAACCCCTTCAATCTTCTTAAGATATTTATTTTAACAATAAGAAATAATTGCCATTCTTCAGTACTTCCCTGTAACCTTTACTGTAGAATAATCAGTAATTGGCCTTATGTCCAATGCAGCACTTCAAGTTTCAATAAGCCATGTGGTATGTACTCTGTCTCCATGTTAGATGTGTTGATGTGTATCTACTATAGTTGATCCATTTTGAGCTGTTGAGTTTGCTTGTTGCTTGACCATTTTTCTCAGCAAGTTCATCTATTTCTGACTCTGAATGGTAGTCTGTGTCTGCTTTTTCCTGCATGTCTTTTGGCTCTGTTTGAGAATGTTAAATTGAACTGAACCATCATCTTATGTGCATATTGAATGTACATACTATGTTCCTAATCCTTTGTCTATTGGATGGTTTTACCTATTCTAGCTTGAATTATAACCAGCAAAGAAGTTTTCTAGCATCTTTAGCTGTCTCAAAATTTTTTTGTCACCCTGTCTGTCATTAGCAATTCCAAATATCTTCCTACTTCTCAAGAGCAACAGATTGCATTTTCTCTAGCATCCTCTGTTGTTTGAAGAATACGTCCAACATTTCTGCAGTATGCATGAAGTAGGCAGATTATAATGACTTGGCCCAAACCAACCCGAGCGCTTGGTTTGGTACATCCCGACTTCCTCCATCGTTTGTTCCAATACACACTCAAAATGGCTATACCAAGAGTACTGGTTGTATGACAAAGAAGTATATGAACCCCTAAAGCTTTCTAAAAATCTTTGGTAATTCTATTCTCAAGTACATTCTTCTTAAGGTGCATGTTTTTGCACTTGTGGCAGTGTTTAAATTTTATTTTTATGCCAACTGCAATGACCCACCCAAAAATCGATTTGTGCCTGCTCCCAACCTGCCTCGTACCTTGCTTTAGCCCTCACAAAAAATTCTACAACCTAGACCAACTGACAATATTTTCAATGAGTATATAATCCCTTTAATATTTCTGAAAATCTTTGAAATAGGACTAAAGCTATATCCACGTTACGTCATTGCCACATGTTGAACGTCATTCCTGAGAGGATGGTTTTGCAAACCCCTTCTCCAATATCATTCTGTGATTACATGTACTGTTAACTTCACAAACTGATTTAGAAACCACTGCAGTTTTGTTAATTCTGGCTGAGCCAATAGACACCGTGAACCTCATTCATGCCCAAGTGTTCTTCTTTTTCTTTGGCTTTCATCTCCACATGCTTTTTCTAACTTACAGTGTTTTCTTAAACAGGAAATGCCAGTGATATAGTTTTCTCAAACATAAAAATTGAGACTCGATATTATCACCATTCATGGTGGGGAAGAGCAGAACCTATTTATATTACTTCTTGTCCTCGGCAACAAGATTCAAAAGCTGGTTCAATTTCCAATATTAAGTTTATCAATGTCTCAGCAGTTTCAGAGAATGGAGCCTTTTTATCTGGATCTGCAAAAGGGCTGTTAAGTGGCATTGAGTTCATAAATGTGAACTTAACATTTAGAAGGTGGACAAATTTTGATGGTGGAATTGTTGATTATAGACCTGGATGTCAAGGGCTAGTCAAACACAGAACAGCTGGGATCATCATGGAACACATCTCGGGTTTGGTCACGGAAAATTTAAAGATGGATTGGGCCCAGGACAGCACACCAGGGTGGAACACCCCTCTTGATTTCACTCCTTCGACCGTGAATAATATACACTTGACAGATTTCCAGTCAACAGTTTTATGAATGGAAATTATTTCAGTGCTGAAACTGGCATAAATTTATCATGGTAATTTGTTCAAGCTGTTGTCTTGTGAGTAATTTCATGTGGTTTCTTGCAAATTATTTAGGGGTTTATCTTGCATGAGAATATATGTTGAAAACACAAAATATTAATTATTATACAGCTTTGACAATAGTTTAATTTGTTTTATCCAAATGTATTGTAATACCATTTTTGTAGATGTTGCACAACAGAAATACTCTATTGCACAACTCCAAGACATGCTAACGTTGCCATGCCTTAAAGTGAGCTTAATCATTGTGATCTTTTTGTTGTAACCAATTTCATGCAGTTTCTTCCAAAACTCTGTAAGCATTAGATTGCATCAGGTTATATGTTGAAAGATCAAAACATTTTATATTAGTGTATAGCATTTTCACTACTTATCCAAATTTATGGTAATATCATTCTTGTAATATTGCACTACAAGCTGATGTATGTTATCCAGAACACTCTAGGGATACCTTGCTCTGAAAGTGTTGTAGCTTGTTGTTATCTGTGTACAAATCAAAATTTAGCACGAAAAATGTCTGAAACGAGACTTTTACCTCTATTCTACAGTATAAACTCTAGCTAGGATAGACTGCAATGCAATTGCTTTACAAGCTTGTAATAGGACAAGGCTTCTAGGTCTGTTCCACCTGTTGGATAAGGGTTCTCTAAAGATTTTTGTCTGTCATATCATGTTAGGAATGTATAGAAAAATTATGAATTCAAGCACTCGACATGCTTTTGACTATTTTTTTCAATTCATCTTTTTAGTTTGATCAATAATTGCAAACGCTTTTAATTGTCTTTTTTTGTAATATTATTCATTTGTAAGAAAAATGTATAATTTTGTCTGCAACTTGATGATTGGACAGGTGAAATGAATAATATACTGCAGAACGAGCAATTGATCCATCCAATATGGGCTGCAGTAGCACAAGCTTCCTATTCCTCCATGGTGGTTACATGTTTAGAACATCGATTTCTTTCTAGTTTTCAGTGGGTTTTCATATTATTTAATTTCTGGGTGAACTTATACTAATTTCAAATGAAAAACAATTTGTTCTAGTTTTTTATTTTCATTCTATTAAGAAGTTGCATTTTTTAAAAAAAAGAAGAGTTTTGTGAGCAAAAACTTATGAGTATTTGAAGAGGAAAACAATTGTTTCTAGTTTTTCAGTTTGATTCTATTAACAACTTGTATTTGGAAAAAAAAATAGAAAAAAGAGTTTTGTGCATAATTTTTCTTTTATGAATTATGTTGTATTCTATTAACATAACAGTTTGCAATAGTTGTGATAGTTGCCTAACTCCATCACCTAATAGCAAAAATTGGCAATGGAGACTATCTTTTGTAGAAACAATAGTTGTTCCATGTACAATTTTGTGTCAGAATTTCCTAAATGAACGCACTCTTGTTGTTCCCTAGCAAAGAACAACAATTAGATGCTCTTTAATGGAATCGGGAGTTAGAGCCACTTAGTCAGGAGCAAACTCTTTTTGATCAATGGTTTGACCGAGCTAACCATCAAGAACCAACCATTGACTCTTGCAATTAATTCATCTTGTTCAAGAGAAAGAATGCAATGTCATATTTTTTCATTGTAGACAACACAAGAAAATGTAATAGAAATATCGATGAATATTGCAACATATGGAAAATAGTTACAAAACCTACACAAATTGTGACTTCCTAAATCCATCATTAGTATCCTTTTAAAAAAATTGCTAGTCAAATTTCTTTTCCATGAAAATAGCATTTGCCTTTTATGTAATGCACATCTAGGATAGCCTTATGGCTCCAAATGCATATAAAAGGGAAGCAGATGACTTAATCAATGTAAAGATCTTGCATATCCATCCAAAGTGTTTTTTTTATCTAATACTCACACAAAACATAACACAAAAAAGCATGAAAATAAAGAATAACAATAATAAACTAAGCAATAACGTTCGTTTCTAACTTTCTATCAACTACACAAAGGGATCAAAGTACTAGCCCTTACGATCAAATATGTCTATAGTTTAAATGTTCTAGTCATTTGATATAAACACGCAAACTTTTCCGCTTCTTAGGTTTCCTATTTTGCCCTTGACATGCCTATTCTGTTACCATTTTTAGGGATAATATGAACCAATTTTGAAGTAGTGTGGTCCTACGTTTGGAACATTTGTTAAATTATCCCATTTCACCCTCCTTTAGGCCTTCATTACTTGAAACCTAGAAAAACCTTGATTTGCTAGGTCAATCCCTATGTCATTTTACTATTTTGCCCCCCAAATCTAGGAAAACCATAGGAATACAGTTAATTTGTCATAGTTCAATCTCATCCAAGTTTGTTTTGAACTTGACTTAGATAAGAAAGAAAATCATTTCTTGCTTACATGCACTCCGGTCAATCCATTTTAGCTCAACTTTGCTTAATTGGGCCTGACGGACCTCATTTCCCCATAAATGTTCTTTTTTTAGCTAAATCATTTACTAATAGCTTAAACCAAGCTTAGAATAGGTTCTTTGAACTTCATGAGCTTAATTTTTCTAGCCCATGAAGTTCAGTTACCTGGTTCTAATTCCAACAAGTTTGAACCCTATCACTGGATCCCACTTTGACAAGGTTAGTTCATTTTTAGTTCAATCAGACATGGTTGACTCAACAAAGCTTAGGAAAGGTTTACCATGTTCAAAACAACTTAACTCTAGCTCAGTACCAGCCAAATTGTCATGGAATTGACACACTTCAATTTCTATAGTCATTTGGAAAAGTACTCTACTTGTGTGTTTCACTTCATTTACTCTACTTGTGCGTTTCACTTCATTTCTATATGTGAGTTCAATTCTGATTCAATCAAGTGAAGTCAGCTCTTGCTGAGCTGGGAATAGATTCATGACATTCATATGTATATCTCCTCATCTCAGTTTTGGTTCATACTTCCGTGATGAAGCTCAACTTCAATCCTAAAACTTCATGAACTCAATTTGCTTCACTCACTTTCGTCACTTCTCTCCCAAATATGTCCATAGTTTTTTTTTCAAGATTTTTATCAAAATTCTATGATTTCTTGATTGGTCATGGTTTAGAAGACACTGATTTGGATCCCTCAGCTCAACTTGTCAGACCTCTATCTAGAACCACATGAACTACCCTTTTCTTAGTTTACCCCTCATTTTTTCATTTCTCTTCTCATTTTTCACTTCAAAATTAAAAAATAATAATAAATAGTTTTTTAGATAAACCAATAAGAATTTGAGCATGGGACTTGAACCAGGTTCAAGCTAGCTCAAAGGCCCATGTCATGACTTGGTTTCCTAAGCTATGTTTGACCAATTTTAAGTTTTTTTGCATCAAGGACAAAATGCTCATACCATTGAGTCCATTCAAGGGCATTCCAAAACTTAAATTTGCATGCATAATTCCACATTCTTCTATGTCCTATGACTCATTAGCCTGCATATGACTATATTGAACCCATGTGGAGGCCAGTGTTGGTATGTTGGGCCTATTGTTGAGCCTAGTGTAACCACAATAGGTTGCACTTGAGCCAGCCTAGCTTAGACTGTCTAACCTATAACCCATTCCTAGACTGACCTGCCTTATTAAACTAAATATGTCTAGGTCCACTTAACCCAGTTTGCTATCCTTGTCTCACTGAGTCGAATCAGTTCCAGCCTATAGGCTCGAGCCTAGTTCATGCCCACCTAAACCTATTTCTTACATTGAGCAATATTATTTTAAGGTTCTAAACTGCCAAAGTGAATCAAGAAAACGAGAGAGGCAAATTGATCAATTGCATTCTGTAAAGCTAGGCAGATCAATCATCGATCAGACGTATCAATCATTGATCATCAAGAAAAAAATGGAGAATATCAACACCAGCTGGGAGAAAGGGAGAGCAGAAAGGGGAGCAAATGACATTAGAGAGAGTGTGGGAGAGAATGTTATTGCAAATGATTTCTCTAGAACACACATTGGCTAGCAAGATTTTTAAGCATGAGCATCTGGGGAGGAGAGGTATTAGAATGAAACATGAAAAAGAGTTTGCACTTCAAATGCTTGCTCTTTGCTATGTACTCACCATGTGGCTCAATTGGTCACTCTTTACCACGCAGGAAATTTAAGGGAAAGCCCACAAAGCATGCTATATGGATCATCAAATTACATTTGGTACAATGAGTTCAACCGTGATGCATGATCTTCCATGCACAAGAAACCAAAACTTATTTTTCACACAGTAGAGAGCAAAATGGAAACAACTGAAAAATAAATCCTAATAAAAGCTTCATATGGATAGTTAAATAACATGCTATTAGAATTTATAGTAGAAAATAATAAAATGAAAATCAAAACCACAAATGAGGAACCTGAAGATGAAAAACAAAAAGTAAAATGACCTTCTCAAACCGGGGAGAGAGAGAGAGAGAGAGAGAGAGAGAGAGAGAGAGAGATGAGAGATTGATGACATGATCCTCGAGCTAAGTGTGATCAAAAGTGGGCTGACCATAGATGTGATATAGTCTATAACTAACATCACCTTCTTCTGTCTACATAAAAAACCATAGCAAGGAATACAGTTACCAACATTTACTAAATTTGATTTGAATGTTAGGATGACAGAAAAAACTTGTTTGGTGGCAAAAATCAATTATGGTTGAATAGCCTACTAGAAGGCATATTTTTTAAGCCTTTTACGAAAATTAGGTTTTTTCCGAACTTGGGTTTGGTAAAACTCAATTTTGATATATGAAATAACATTTTGGAGGCAAAACCAGCTTTGGGTTGGCATTCAAACAACCTTTAGAGGGCATCTGGTTCAAGCGACACATTGTTCTATAAACAATTTGTCTTCCAAAACGTGGTACATACCAAACACTGGAATCCTATGAATTTTCTACCACCATCGCAAGAATTATGTCACTCATAGTTTGAATGGAATGTTGGAACACCAAAACCACGGTAAGCATGTGCAATAGTTTAGAGATCCTGGTAACATGCAACAAAGAGAAGAAAAGACACAGAAAGTCATACAGAGATAAGAAAAAATAAGAAACCCTAGTCAACTGGCTATCACCCGGCCATTATGTGTGAAGTTGTAAGATGTAGAAAGTCGATCTGCATCCCATACAATGCGATCATGCAAGGAACATGGCAGGGAGGGTCCTTTGGATTTGGTATTTGCCAAAAGACCTTTGTATTCAATCTCCTTCAATGGAACAGAGAGGGGAAGAGGTTGTACGGTTTATGGAAGAAGCAGGAAAGGGATTTGAAACAGAGGATGCCTGTGACCCTAACGATGCTCTAGCTTGTTGATGTCTATGCATGCTCGTCATACACGGTACCTACTTTGTCAGTGATAGTGGAAGTGATGGACTGCATATAAAAAATGGAATTGAATGGACCACGTCACAAAACCTGCAAGGGAGGTGAAGAATTCTATCACCATTGGAGCAACGAAAAGGTCCATCCAAAACATTGGATGTGAGGCAAACTGACAAGAAAAGTAAGGGGCAATGGAGAGGCAGGTGGAGGAGACAAGCACGAAAAAGATAGCCAAACAGGAAGGTAAC